>JASANE010023800.1:0-31594 GCA_030248225.1 Trileptium ribeirensis | reverse complement strand
ATGGGGCAGTATGTAGCCCACGCGAACCGCATAAATTTATAAAAAACCAGAGGTATAAGCCATTGTTGTATCTGGACACACAGTGTAATGTAATAACATTTATTAACAGGAATAACACGACAGTTGGATAGCAAAATGTCTTATGTCATTTTCCCGTATGCCTATGACACGTAAGTACTTATATACTTTTCAACAATACATCTAGAAAGTTCTACATCACACAGCATCATTACAGTATATTCTTACACATGCGCGTAGCTAGTTAATCAATAATTGAAATAATATATATTTGATGTACGCGAAAAAAGCTTATTATCGCTTGACTAAAACTATTCAGTAACACAAATTTATACAAACTAAAAAACTAGGATGGTAAGTGTGTCTAGGTTTAAGTGCATTTTTGGCATACGTCTAATACTACATTAAAGCAGTGATTAACGGAACACCCCAGCTAACCTGTTGCTTTTTATTACTCATATAATGATATTCCCACGAGGGTTCGTTGATGAAAACTCTTGATCCCACATAATTGTCAAACACGTTAAATTATTCAAATATTTATGCGATGAGTGCAGATATTTCATTTTCTAAATAAGCAATTATTATATATCATGACGTTTAACCTGAATACCGTTGTAACTATAACGCTTAATCTTTCGTAACTTTCCTAGTCGTGTGCAGATAAACACCATCTTTAACTTCAATTTAGGCTCTCTATGTAATAAGCTGACATTTTGTTCAAGTCCATATGCACACGTCTTATATGTCTGGTTTTCTTTCAATGTCAATGTCAGCTAAACCGAAGACAGTCATGGCGAATAGCAAACGGTAATCGGAACGTCTTGAAGATATATACCACCTTTAACCTTAACCTCAATGTCGGAAGCTGACATTTGGTCCAATTTCATATGCACACGTCTTATATGTCTGGTTGTCTTTCAATGTCAATGCCAGCTAAAACAAAGACAGTCATGGCGAATAGCAAACGGTAATCGGAACGTCTTGAAGATATATGCCACTTTTAACCTAAACCTCAATCTCGGAAGCTGACATTTGGTCCAATTTCATATGCACACGTCTTATATGTCTGGTTGTCTTTCAATGTCAATGCCAGCTAAACCGAAGACAGTCATAGCGAATAGCAAACGGTAATCGGAACGTCTTCCCGGTCAAGTTGTGTGTTTAATTGAAGATTAATTAAACATCTTTAGGAAATAGACAACCGTTTAGAGCGGCGTATATATAATTATAAAGCTTAGCGTCTTTTGAAAGCGGAACGTTTGAATATATTTCAAGTCAGATGCCGCGTTTCGTTTTAGCTATAATACTCTGTGCTAAAGTTGGATGTATTTGCGAATGGCTTTTAGCACTTTGACCTTAAATGAACTGTATGGTCTGTCTAGGAATGAGTTATACACACACAGAATGGGTGTCTTATACTGTACATAGGACACTATATATAAATCAATATATAAATATATTAATGTATATACATAAATATATTTATATATATATATTAATACATATATATCAGTATATATTAATTCCGAATCTCCGTTTTCCGGGAAAACGCTAAACTAACTCTCAAAGCAGCCTCGTGTTTGGTTGTATATATATTTGAAATTTAATTTTAATATCGGTTTAGAGTTCAAGTAACGTCCAGTGATAGGTTACAGCGTTATTGCTTATTGGCGTTTACAAATAATTATCATATTCACATTATTAGCCTAAATATTAACACTTGTGGGCGAATTGCTAATATTTATTAATATCAATTCAGTTTGAATCCGGTGTATATTACTAAATAAATTAGCTACGACATTAGCTTTTGATATAGACAAAATATATAATAGTGGAAGAATAGTTTTGTTCACTTGTGAATTTGCTGAAAGAATAGCTCTGTATGTCCTGAATTAGTTTGCATTTTGGGTACTGACAGATATTTCTGGGTCTCCGCAGGGAACCTGACCTGGAACGCTGTACTGCAAGTCTAGCTCACGAGCCGTTGACGCTATCGAGCGTTTTTACCGTACACTGAAGAATACCTTACAAGCAAACTGTGCAGGCCGCGAATGGGTACGTAATGTCCCATTCGTTCTTTTCTGCATTCGAAACGCAGTTAAAGACTCAGGAGTCGCACCGACACAGCTCACGCTGGGTAATCGATTACACCTTCATGGATCATTGGTGCATTACGCAAAGTAGCCACGATCAACGACCTTTGGAAATTTGCCGACGATTTGCGACAAACCATCGATGTCACGATACCGTGGGATTGAAAACGGATGCACTCCACGACGCATATTCCGCACGAAGGTAAATATAGCTAGGATTCGCAGCGAAACAGCGCACATCAATTTCGATCTTTCTTTCAAAGGACTGTTTAAGGTGACCAGAGTGGGACCGGAAACCGTTTTTATTAACAACACAGGTCGGGAGATCACTGTCGCGTGAAACCCGCACTCACCTAGTAACAAGCCACAATCGCGAGGATTCTGAAACGTCAACAACATCGCACGAAACCAACACCTTCGACTCGGTAGTCTGGGCGAAACATCCCGGTTATCCTTGATGGACATCGCTCAAGGACCTGCCGACAGGTACACCACTCGGGGGCAAACATTTACGTCCTGATGACGTTCCGATCAAATTCTCCGTTACTGGCCGATTTGCCGTGGTCAAGTGCATTCACATTCCGTGATACGATTAGGCCACTGACGGTCGTACCAAACATCGGGGCTTCCGGCACATATCTCTCGAAGCCAACAATTGGGGGCACTAAAAGGATCAATTGTTTATAATACTCAGCAAAATTAATGTATGTTTTTAAGGTAGAAATCATAGGAAGGGAGATTTTACATGATCCTGAATTAGACATCGTTTGAAATTCTACGGGTTTCGAAAGTCCGTATTATTTATTTATATACAGAAGTATTTATAAATGTAACTCTAGCTGTATATCGTAAATATGATATTGTCTTTGTATATACTGATTTGTTAATGTTTGACCAAAGTCATGGTTTACACTCACAGGATATAAGGTTTTAAACCAGAGCGCCTTATGAAAATGAAAACTAAGTTACTGTGTTTTTTCGTAAATTACGAATTTTAATTGCCCATATTAGTATGAATTGAGTACATGAGACGGCTGTTTATATTTATTATTTAATATTATATTATATATACATATTATATTATATTATACTATATGCGTAGATATGTATACATACCCATATATCTGTAAGTGTATATTTACATGTATGTATAATGTATAAATATATGTTTTGGTGTATATATCACAAAATTTAAATTTTAAAACCTCATTAAGTTTCCTACTGTATATATGTTATCTGCTGTTTTATCTATGACCAACGTTTTATAAAAAAAACTGCTTTACTACAAAGTGGGTGAGTTTTTATTCTATTTTTAATCGGTCTTTCAAATTTTGTTTAGGCGAAAATAGTCTCTAAAACGTAATCGGGCACTTGAATCGAATATATGGTGAAGCGAAATAAATAATTCTGAGTCAAAAATAACTCAAAAACAACCATGGCAACACTTGTAAATGAGAAGAAGGGTACGCGTCATATGTTTTGGCTCAATATAATAGTCAATTCCGTTCTCAGTATCAAGCATCCGGTCTCACCACTATCTTTTCCGATATACCCATAGACTCTGGAGGCCCAACTATGTCATACGTCGAGAAACCATGCCAATCAGTGCCGCTCAACTGCGGTGAAATCATTATCTTGTATTCTACGATTTTGTCTCGATCAGCTTATAGAATGAAAATTTTTCCTGTGATATTAAATGCGTTTTCTTTTAAAACTACCATCTAAAAGTTACAAAAGCTTCTAAATATTAACTTCACGGGAAATGCCTATTTGTTTATTGTTTAGTAGGACTGTAGCACATACACGATGGGTGAATGATAAGTTAATTGTGTATACTGCTGACCGATTACACAAATTTAAAAAAAAACTGTATGAAACATGTTGATACGACGGAATGGAAACTTTTATTAGATAGACTTCCAAAGTTTACACTTAGTTAGTATTAATTGTTCGTTGTTTTTTTACTGTTTGTGGAAATATCATCTACTTAGACATATATGCTCATGACTGGGTAGGATGATTTCCTCCGCTCAGGCTCGGATGAACTCCGCCTTGGCACGAAGCGCCGACAATATCTGACAGGCCGCCCACTACTACACCTGGCGACGCAGCAGATCACTTAAACGCCGAAGGCGCCCTTCCCCGTCGGCCGGCTGCCCCTCTCATGTGTCATGCCACCATCAGCCAGTTTGCTGAAGCACAACCGGTCAAGGGGTGCCGTTTGTCTAAATTCAGGCAGAATGGCGTAAGCTATATGCCGGTTGTGCCATCCTCGATATACTGAGCCTAACCTTTGCCTAAACTAAGGTCCTTATAAACACTTTATGCTAAGTTCTAGAACAAGTCAGGGATTGCTGCTCGCCGAACCTTCCGCATAAAGCTGTTTTAACAATATAACGTTACGCTCCTCAGTTTGATTTGGGCAGGCCTAAGTTTGCTATTTTTCAAATTTTGTGGGCTGTAAAGCCTAAAAATAGTTGGGAATCAAAGTTACCACACCAAAAATTTTCAAGTTTCATGATTTCTGACTTGTGCAACAGCCATTATTTACCTGTGACGATGAAACATTTATTGAAATTAGGAATAATTACTGCTGGATTCCTGGATAGTTTTTTTGGCATTTTGAAAGTATATTTTCGAATCATCATTAATAGTTTCAAATTTGAAATTTCGATGCTGACAAACTTAGAAATTTAATTATAAGAGCTCAAACTAAATTGCCAAATAGAGTATTTTCCTAATGACCTGAAAATTTTCCATTCAAATATATACATATATTGATTTTAAGTGCAAAAAAACAGGATTACCTTATAGAATCTTATAATATATCTATAAATGCTTAAACTACGAGAGTTTAGAACGTCTGATGATTATCTGGCTTCTTAAAATGTATCAATTTTAAGTAAAAGATTGGTCAATTGACAGCTAACTTGTGAGGTTTCGTTGAACGCGGAACTGTTAAAGCTACATCTTTGTTTTTCGCTTACGTAATCGATTTTATTAGGGAATGAACAAAAATTATAAGTATAAATTCAACGAGCCTAACTAAAATTCTACAGAATTTTGTTCTAAAAAACATAAATTTTGAAGACAGATTTCTAAACTGAAGAGTTTTAGACATCCTGCTGCAAAATCCTTAATCCTAAAGAAAACAAGAAAGTTATTGATAGTAAAGTATAATCGCTTTATACGCTTTTCTTCGTTTCTTAGGAGACTCATCCAAAATTTGATTTGAAGGCGCACCCTGGATTTTCCTTACGAAGTGTCCGATGTTACGGAAGTGGCCCAAGCAATTATTTACGTCATACTGTCATTTATGTTCTAGAAAGATCCAGCTGGGACCATTCAGAATCAAAAATTTCGTGCAAAAGTTTTTGACAGGGGGACCTTTGATAAAACATTTTTGGCGGCCCGGTCCGGGGGAGTGTTCCGGATTTTCGGCTCCTCTGCATGCGATACTCATCTGATTATATATATTTTATTATTTATTTGTGTCCAGTTTCTGAAACAATTTGCGTTAGAAACAAAGAATGAAATATTTCACTATTGCACTATTGCTATTAATTGCAATTTTGAAGTCTTAGAAGAAAAAATTTGCTCTTAATCGTGAAACAAGAAATTGCGACAACACATTTTTCCTTAGTTGAGTCTACAGATGTCGAATCAAAATGCATGCAATGCCGTTCTCGATATACTAAGCTTTACATCTTACATGCGCCGTAAGAAAAGACTAATCTTAATTCGGCAAACTTCCAACCTTCAAACACACCGGATTAAGCTGTACTGCTTTTCTAACCATATGAACTACGACACCTGAAGGTGACATTGGCAAAACCTTACCCTTACTGGCTACTCAACGAGTTGGACGCGAGAAAATAACTCTGTTTTTCTTTTAGTGTGGGCTTGAAAAGATCCACGAAAGATCTTATCTTCGGCCAGGATTCGAATCCGGACCTCTAGCTTGAAAAACTACCACTATTACACCACAGGACCCGATCAACTAGCATCGAAGCAATGCTATTTAGCGCAGTGAGGCATTTTAGGTCACCAATGCCCATTTCTATTCTATATAAATAAATAAATACTAAATAAATATATATAAATATATAAATAAATAAATAAATATAATAGTGTGTATTTTAACAAAATGCAACCACTATTTTACTTTACTATGAAATATGATGGTAACTTATTCACTATAATACCTATTCGTGAAAAATAATTTTATAAACCCTACAATAAGATGATTATTATTTTGAAAACTGAGCTGGAATAAATTTTTAGTCCCAAAATATTTCTTTCTATTACTGTCCTGAAAATATATAACATAATTTTGAACGAAATTTTTATAGAAATTTACTCAATTCTACATCATTTTTAACATAAAATATAATAACAGTCAATAGAAATTATATGAAACAAAGAATTTTGTAGTTGACTGAAATAATACAATACTTGGACGACACGACGATATTGTATTATTTACTACGATTGAAAACTATTATAACGTAAAGGAATGATATTTTTGATCAAAATAACCCAAGGAACAACAGTAAGTCACCATCGATGACCTGTCAATAAAATATATATAAGGTAAGTTTTTTGACAATAAGAAAATACAGAAAATATCAATGGATTATGTATAAGAAATAGAAAATATATATTTAATAGTTTTTTCTAATTCTAACTCCTCAAAGAATAATATTTTCCATAAAATATTTGACAGTGTAGCCTTTGAATCATTCGGTTGTGTTACGGTTATAACAATTATATACGTATCTTATCAAATCGTAACTTTCTGAACTTTAAAATAGCTGATGCCATTATTGGCGTGGATGAGGGTTCAGAATGCAGACTATTTTTGGAACCACTGGGGCTATTTTGTGCTTCCTAAAGACAGTGTAAAACTAAGATGTATTGCATAGTTGTTTGTCCAAAGTCCGTCAGCTTGTAAGGATAGATGGTCCACCTGGGGAAGTGCATGTCAGAATAGCGGGGTACCTGGGAGGGTACAATGTTCCCCAGTCTCCAGAATTTTTCTTCTAATCTTCTGCATCTTCCTCAATTTTGCCTTAAAATTATTGTAGCTTTGTCTATAATTGGTAAAATTTTTCTGAAATGTTATTAATTTGATGAAAGTTTTACAAAGCATGTTTGTTCACAATTATGTCCTCATAAAATAAATGACAATATTAACATCACGTGGGTGGGGCGAGGCGCTGACCCACCCACGTGGCAGGTGAACCAACTCATTTTGGAGTCGCCGCAATCCTTCTCCCACTCCCACCGATCTGGCTGATCCCTGGAAGTCGAAGGCTTTGAGACGTCGGCTATCCCACAGAACCGCGTACCTCGAGCGTGAATGCAATAAATATTGCAGCAAAATTTTGTCTAATCGAACGCCGACTAAAAGGCAAACTATATTGCTTGTCAGAAAAGCCTAAATGCTAACCCAAAGGGGCAAAATTAAACCCACTTTTAATCGAATCATTGGTGTTCTTATCTCAAATTGGGAATTAAAAAGTGAAACGAAACAAGATATAGTCATAATCCACTAGCTCCTCCTTCAAGGAACACAATCAATGTACCGTTCGTCTGTAGCTACAAATCCAGTGGTTTACGACGAAAACTTACGATATCGTATATACATTTTTTTAAATTCAACATGATAAGTTCCGATACAGTTAAAGAATTTTAGGGCACCAAACTATATATCCTAATCCCATTTTTAACAACTATCAATAATGCTCATTGGATATGTGGCCGTTCTAAACGTAATCCACAGTAGAGGGAAGAACAGGACGAAGTTTTTTGGCCCGGTCTCTTTTAAATCGTACTCTGTGCGTCCGGTCCAGCAGATTCAGGAATTCGGCACGGCTCGGTCCTACACGCGGACCGGTATAGATTGTGCTGTGTCCGGCCTAAAGACCTATTATGCATAATCAGACCTAATTTCTCACCTATAATGCACGGTCAGACTCAAACCAAAAACAAAGTCACAGCCTTGAAACTGTGACAAAACTAAGCATTTTTTCTCTCGACGTTGGTAATGACCGTAGAGACGTACGGCCATTTAGGAAGCCCACCTTTGAACTTGAAAAAACCACAAGTGATTTCAAACATTAGAGCACCCGGAACTCGAACGCGTGGCGTCGAAGCTTGCTAGACTAGAACGCTACCAGTACTTCATAAGCCCTGATTGTACTCACAGTTGGCTTATTTCTGGATTAAAATGACAAATGCCAAAAAAATTATAAAATTAAAAGCGAATCAACTTTTTAGTTAACATTTTCAGTATACTCCCGAGCTTCATATTTGTTTTCATAGCAGCTATATAAATAACACTTAGGGCACTCGCGTTGTCGAGAAAGCCTCCACCTGGTGTATATCATAGACTTTATGTTCTATACTCGGTAGTTCTTTTTAAAGTTATAACGCCACGGGTCTAAGCTTCACAGCGTTATTCTGTTCAAACGAAAGGTTTCGGAAACGCGGTGCGTCGGGAGTTTAACTTTCAAATTTAGCTTTGTCTGTTTCTGGCAATTTTATGTCAAAAAAATATTAACTGTTTCCCGTTTGTTTAAATTTAGATTTTTGTCTCTCGAGTTTTTTGAGCTTCCACATTGAATATTTCAACGGTTTTATCTGCATCTGTGAGTCTAAATCACACCCGAATATATTTCTATATTCAACTAAATAACAAATTTGATGATTTCTAATATATAGCGTTGCCAAAACATGTCTATATTTTTTATCGGCAAACCCAGACCACCCGCCGTGAGAATAGAGACAGAGAGATAAAATGAGTGTGTTTCCGCTTCAGCTTGAGCGAATTTAGCGAAAAGAAATTTTGAAAACAGTTGTAATTTTATTTACCAGTTTTGATATTATTGTATTTGTAGAAATTGAATAGCAAAAATAGGAAATAAAAATAGAAACACAGCCGAAAGCAGAGAAAAAGCTTGGCGTTGAAAAACCAAAGCTTGTTTGAGCTTTTAGTGGAAAATAAATAGTTCTATTCTGTTTTATAAAATAAGTTAAAACGCTTTAACTTAAAGAAACTTAAAGGGTTAACAGTGAGTCAAAAACCAGCGAATCGCAGCATAACCTAATGCTGGCTAACAATTTTCTGTAAATAATGCCTATATATACAGTACTTTTCGGATTTCACCTCAGAAAGCTTCCCGCAATATATTGATTTCAATATCATATATCGTCAGATGGTTCGGTAAAAGAATTGTTTAGTTTGGATACGGAACATATTTTCTGACTTATTATACTTTTGAGCAGTTTATATAGTTAGTTTTTACAAAAGAGATGAACGCTTCTTCGATTTCCAAGACATAAGCTAGAAACAACCTTTATTTTTGCATTTAACCGAATATATTTCTTTAAACTTTAATAGTTAAATGCAAATTTGTTTTAAATTTAAGAAAGTACTTTCTAATATCTAGACTATTGTTTTATTCATGCGCGTCGCTGGATAATTTTTTTAGGAGCACACGCGCACTGAGGAGTTAGCATATTGATATGAGTGTTGTAAAGATAATTAAAATTTTTACGAGAGAATCAACCCAAACTGTTTACAAATTTACAAATGTTTTATTATTATTAAACTGAAGAGTGGGTATGGTCAAACAATAGCCCCTCCTGGCGTGGATCCGGTTATTATTGCAGCTAATGCGGGATTTTAGGCTACTTCATTGAGACCTCTGTGATTGTAGCATGCCGGAACCGTAAAGAATTTTTAAACCGCTATAAAATGTCTGTTTGGTTTTGTCACTTGTTTAGTGTTAAATTAATTACTGTCAGAAAATCAAGACGCCTAAAATTTAATTAATTTACTTAGTTCTTTGACGAATGAACTAACTAATTAATTTGTGTATCGTGCAATGTTTCACAAACTCAAGCCGTCTTAGGGATCAACCCCGGGTTGTACGTATGAAAGTCGGTCACTTAAATCATTGTGCTTAGTTCCTCAGGAAAAGCAATGCGAGTAAGTAATAGCAGGCGAGACATAGAATTTTTTGGTCCTTCATAGAATCCCCGGCCCGAAATTGGTCAATTTTGAAGATAATGCAAACATTTCGGTAGCACTGGACTCAGCTCGACGAGGCGGTTCAGAAATCAGCCATTTCGGTAATATTTATCCCACATTTTTTCGTTTGTTTAGTTTCCCATTGGCATTGACGAGCTGAGTCGAATGGCGATTAAACAGGCATAATCGGTTAACGACTTAGGCTAAGGCATATGCTAGGCCTTATGTTTAGAATTCTACATAAATGGGAATAGCTTCTTAACCTCGAAGAGTTATTAGCACTCTTCGATACCCTAAATACTCTATTCAACGTACGTTCCGTCTTCGAATAATGTTATTAAATAGTATTTTTGTAATGTTTAATATTATAATATTATTAAACATTACAAAAATGGTTATACAACTATACATATGTACAAGTACTAATGATACAATGGTATTAAGCAACATTTGCCTTAAGATGTGTGCACGTAGGGTCGGATTCAATAACATAGCCAAATCCGGCTCGTGACATTTTGACATAGTCTATCCCGGCCCTTGCAAAGTAAAGTGCACAGCCCAAATAGGGCAATACGTTTGCGCAAGACGGGCTGGGACATGTATCTATTTTAATAGTCGACGTTGACCATTAGATTATATTTATTTTGTATTAGTACTAAATTTATTATTTTGAGTTTTGACTATGCACTTCCGAGCAGAACGCCTGGATACTTGCCGTTTGCATAATGCACTAAACATACCGCAAAATTTATATTTTCGAACCAGATGTAGCTACCAGAAATTACTAAGTAAGCCTAACTGCTAGATATGTCGGGAAATATATTTATTGACTTCACAGCACAATAAGACATAACGATAAATTTTCAAACTGTCCGTACACTTTGACACACGGCGTTAAAGCTTAAGTTTATATTAAGGGATACTTTCTAAACCCCAATTCTTACGTGGCGGCTTGTTATACAACGCTCTTATGTGTAAACGATGAATAAACTAAATGCCGCATTACACGTGAAGGTATGTTTAGTGAAGCATAAATCAGAAAGGTGTGAACTGCCACTTAATACGTTTCGGCTGTATCTTAGAAAGCAGCTTAGGATACCATAGGATAAATTGCAGAAAATTTCGTGTGAAAATTTTCTTCTGCGAAACATGCGTTTAGCACTAATTAATATGTTCGTCGGGAACACACTGAAAGTGTTCGAAATATTAGTCTCTAAAAACACAAAATAATATGAAACTATGAACGAATGGATTTAAAACTTCATAATATATATTTGAATAATTATATATTATAAATATAGACTAAGTTGAGCTTATTTATTTAACATTAACAATATATAAACAACTATATTAGCTATGTAATTATTTTTCATTAGTTCATATTTTTAAATTATCAAATCGTTTGAAAAAAATAACCCATACAAAGATAGAAACTTTAGTTACTCTTACTTACTTAGTACTGCAATTGAAATTGAAACTTAAATAGAATTTAAGAAAAAATACTGTAAAACTTATGTGATTTTTCTCTTTTTTTCCAGAATTATGAATGAAATTTTCAAAATATTGTGTGTGCTTGAATATTCAACTGCATTTTTAGACTGGCAATGTGTAGCTGTTGTATATTTTTCAACTCGATTATAAAATAATAAGTAGTAATAAATGAGGATATGAATGTATTAAAATACTCTTTTAATTTTAAAATAAATAACGCTATAAATTTTAAATAACGCTAATATAGTTTTTTATCGGCATATCTGTTTTATTTTATTCTATATTTTTTATTCTATTTTACATTTCTATACCTACTTGAGTATTTTTAGATTGATATTTAATGAATGAAAAATCTGTTCATGGCAATGCTCTAATTAGATACGATATTATAACGTATTATTTAGCTTAAGTTGTGTACACCAAGCAACCGGATTTTGTCACAGTCTACCTCGGCTATGACACTTAATTTGAGCACTTTACTAGGCCTCATGGGTCATTGTGGTATATTTTCTGCCACCGTGATTCTGCCAAACGTTAGTAAATAGCCAACAGCCTGGTCGTACGTTTCGAAAACATTGCCCAATATTTATATAACAATGCAAAATACACCAAAACCAATTTGAGTCCATACTTCAAAAGGGTATTTATAGTTACCCATTAGAGGTTTGGCCCAAGCAGGCTGAAGGCTGTAGCGTTATATCCTTAAAAATAAGAGCTTAGTGTTGAGGGCGATAGCCTCCCGATTTAGTCTTAGGCTTACTATATATGCTTCGTATAACGGCCTTTGCTAAGATTTAAGGCATGTTGACACGCTCAAACTTTTTGCTCAAATTTTGATCAGAATTTGAGCTCAAATTTTGATCAAAATTTGAAGGCACATTTTTGCATTTTTTGTAAGTTTGAATATGTGAACACTGTTCAAACTTTTCAAGGATATTCTTGTAGCCAATCATCGACGAGATTTATTACTTGAAAAAGTTTAAGCTCAAATTTTGTTCTCAATTTTCGAAAGATCGCAATTTTTCGTTAAAAATTACCGGCAAATTTTGATCAAAATTTGAGCAAAAAGTTTGAGCGAGTGAATACGCGTTAAGACTGATGCTTACTATATCGAGGACGGCATAGCATGCATTTCGCTTCCGCACCTGGGCTTGACTTTGTCCAGAGGTTTCATATTCATTTCAATTAGCAATGAGGCAGGAGTCAACGAAGACAAGTATAAACATACGGCAAAACAGGTTATTTATGGGAACTCGGCTTCAGTTATCTAATTACACTTTTGTTGGCACTCAGCTAATTTACTCTATTAAACGACACTGGTGCACACATCTTAAGGTAAATGAAGCATAAAGCTGAGTGAATACGTTTTGCATAATGAATTACCACGAGCTTAATAAAATTTAGCATCAATGTAGCTCGATGAGTGCTAGAATGTTTTGAATTTCTAACTTGTCCGAAAATGACAAGAACTGCTCGCTGTAGGTAATATTGTACTAGCTGCATAATGTAAAATATAACAGCTATTTGATTTCTTAAACTCAAGCAACGGCTAGGTCAGTGGTCTGAAACAGTGGGCCCAGGAGAGAAAGGCGCATATCTAACACTATGGTTCCTGGCTCGCTCCTGTTGTACGAACCGCCCCTCACACACGATTATAGATTAAGATCCATAGAACCGACGCCTTCAAGGATTATGGATTAATATCTTGAAAACTGTTCGATCTTGCCAGTAGACTACATTCGAATTGAAAATAATTTACATAATATATACTCACTGCAAAATTGCAAATGTTATTTGCACATATACGAACACAATATACCTAACTATAATTAGCAATAGTAATTCAAAATATTAATCAATAACCGAAAGAACGCTTTATCTTTAGCACAACCGTTAGCTGAAATTGGTTATTTATTGAAAATACGTCGGTGTTAACCAGAAGCCACTGACTGACTGACTGACTTAAACAAGAGGAAATATGAAAGGAAATTCTCTGAGGGAAAACAGAAAAGAAAATAAATGCAGTGTTCTAATTACAATATTTGTGTGAAATTTGAGAAGGTTTACAATGCCGAGATATTCTAATACGGAAAATGTCTATATAGATAAAGCCTGTAAATTGTGTCATGCTCTTTGTCTTACATATATATTGTTTAGATAATAGATTTTCACTTTCTTTGTGTGAGTGACTTCAGTATTGTTTCAATGAATGTTGGTTGGTTGGTTGGTACAACTTGGCACTTAATTTAGTATAAAGTTAGTTAAAGCATTTCAGCTAAGATTATATAAATAATATAATTTTAAACCTTTTGTGTTATAATTGTTAATAAACAATGTTTGAAATTACGAAGTTTAGGATAGTTATTTCATGCCTATCTATATAAATGAAAATTGATCCATAAATTACATTTTGGACCTTTTGTTAAGCACAGAAATATAATTTGAATTTGTTACAATAACAGATTTACCGAATGTCGAAGTTGCAGCACTGAATTACTCATTTGATAAGCAGACCCTGGGAGACCCGCGTGATCCTTGGAGTTTGATAGTACAGCGACCCACAAGCGAAATAGTTTTCAATATTAATTGCTGAAATCACATGATTTAAACATTGGAAACTTGTTTGGTTTGGTTAGTTTTGGATCGATGACAAATTTTGGACGAATAACCAAATATGAGCAGCGTCGTTGAAACATTTTCACATCTCCAAGGAATGGCGAAACCCAAAATTGTTAGGACTCATTGTATATAGGGACCTCATAAACCAAACTTTGATTAGCTCTGAACCTCCGTGGTCTCATTACTTTAGCACTCCTCTTTTGAACCGGGTCTTAAATATTTACATTTCTTCTTTGTCCTAAGTCATGGTCGTAAATATTGAGGTCTAACGATTGAATCAACTAAACATTTCGATTGCCGCAACCTTAAATGTATGAAAAACTGTATTCGATTAAAAAGTCAAATAACAAGACTATCAACTGTCAACTAATGAGTGCACACATCTATCTGTGAACGCTGCATGACAGAATTTCATTCACAATTCATATAACAAATTACTAGTGTATTTTGCTTGTAAATGTAATGTAAATCTGACACAATTTCTGTTTGTCGCACACACGGAGGAGGTTCTCAAGACATGGTCCTGAATCACTGGCCTAAGCTGCAAAAATAAATTTGGGTTAAAATTTCTCTAAACATAAAAATTACTAAACTTTTCACTAAAGTGATTTGTTGGTATTCAGTTTTCTACTCGCTATATAGTCATATGCAAATTGCCTAATGAATTGCCTAAATTAGGAAATTCTATCGTTAATTATAAATAGCCCTAGTATTTCGTTAGGCAAATATCATTTGCTTTTACCGATGGTTGTGGCAACTCACTGGTTTCATATACCTTTTGAAATGCCACCCGTTCATGATAATTTGAGCTAAATGTCTAATTCCGTATCTCGTTGTCCACATATATGCTTTCAAAATTATCAGCCAAGAAATTACAACCCGCTTCATTATCAATTTAGTTGGTTTCATATACCTTTTGAAATGCCACCTGTTCATGTTAATTTGAGCTAAATGTCTAATTTCGTATCTCGTTGTCCACATATATGCTTTCAAAATTATCAGCCAAGAAATTACAACCCGCTTCATTATCAATATAGTTGGTTTCATACACCTTTTGAAATGCCACCTGTTCATGTTAATTTGAGCTAAATGTCTAATTCCGTATCTCGTTGTCCACATAAATGCTTTCAAAATTATCAGCCAAGAAATTACAACCCGCTTCATTATCAATTTACTTGGTTTCATATACCTTTTGAAATGCCACCTGTTCATGTTAATTTGAGCTAAATGTCTAATTCTGTATCTCGTTGTCCACATAAATGCTTTCAAAATTATCAGCCAAGAAATTACAACCCGCTTCATTATCAATTTAGTTAAATCTTGGGTATTTTTCAGAATCCGAATATTATATAGCAATCACATTACAGTGCTTGCTTGTTAACATATCTAAATAAGGTCCTTGTTTGGCCCATGTCACTCATAGGGGTCGGAGTTTAGACTGTTAGAAAAATAACAGCTTAGAGCGGGGATTTGGGGAGCAGCAGCCCCTTCCCCCTCTCCTCCTCTCAGGCTTAGTACATGGCTCATATCGGAACCTTAGCTTAGGCTAAAACTAAGGCTTAGACTTAGTATATCGAGAACAGCATGCCGTGCATTAAATCCCGGTCCTAAAGCTGACATGGGCCCTTTGTTTTATTGTGGTTTAAGCTCTGGTACTAAATTCACACATCTAAAGCCGATGGCCTCACCCGGGGTCCCGGTTACTCCACTTAGACTTCGGATATCGAGCATGCTTGACTATATGCAATAGCAGAGCAGAACATTGGGTTGAATAGCAAAATTATTCATACGACATGTATTTTAGGTTTGGAAATACGATAACTGTACTGTTTCATAAGACATGCACTGCTGTAATGTATATATACTCGAATACGCCATGAATTGTAATTCTTCTAACACAAGTCACACGGGAACTTTGTATTTGTTTAAACGAGTCAAGTTTAAAATTACCCAGTGATACCAAAACAAGAACAGCCTTCATTGTTAATATGTGTTTAGTTGAGTCTATGTTTGTACGTGCATTGTTATTCGCATCGCTTTATGTATACAATCTTTCTTAACGAATCAAGCAATAGCTTCTATCTTGATGGCTTAGAAGTTTACGTTCGTCGTTTGCAATCATACAGACCGCGATCGGCTTCTTGCGGAAACTATGGTTTGTCAAAAATTGCAGAATACACAAAATAAATTCCAGCAGTTTGAACCGTTAATTAATGTGATATTTTACAAAATAAAGGTTTAACTTCACAGATTGGAATTTTGATCTGTAAATCTCACACATTTCGATTTTCCGCGCTGTTGTTCTTGCATAACACGGCCAAATTCCTGTGGGCTAACTCCTAAATGTGTCTTTCTAAATGCTAGTCTAATCTAAAATAAGCTAATCGTAAGCTAAGCTTGTTATCACCTGCAGCGATAATTATTTCCTTTAACTCTCATATTTGCCGAAATATTCCATCTATTTTCAATTTTAGCTTCAAACTAAAATGAAAACTATGCATTTGAGAAAGCCTTTGTTTACAGATCGAATTATCACAAGTATATATTATATATCTATGACTAACTATGTGACTTGTTCCCAGGTTTAATCTAATGGCAAATAATTCTTTGTTTATCAGAGGTGATTCTGTCTGTTTGGATGATTGATAAGGAAATGTCGTAACGCTGTGATTTGCATAAGATTATTTGGATGATGCCTTTGAAATGCAATGCAGAATAACTTATAAGTTTGACTTAATGGTCACCCCCAAGTTTTGGATGATTCCAAGCAGTTGGCAACTGCAGTAAAATCTTTTCCGACACACATTTGTCAGATTTGTTTATTTTAAGCCGTACAATCGTTGGGTGCATCCAGCTATATTTTTCTGGCAACCCCTCCCCACCCCAGAAACCCCCCTTTGAAAATATATTATGTTTTAAGTGCAATATCTTTATGTCAGCTATAACATACCGCCCTATGCCTCTGCAATGAAAATTAAATATTACACAACCATAAATCCTTATGTGTAACACAAGATTTGTAGTAAACATAAAGATTATGATAACCAAGCAACTTGCTCGCAGCTCTCTCTCTCTCGAACTCTAAATATTCCGGATATGATAAGCCAAACTTTACCATTGACATAGTGATTTTGTGGATCAAAGATTTATAATATATTGATTTTGTCAAGTCATTTCCCAAATTATATATTCAAGTTTTCATTCAGCTATAAATAAAGAGTTAGTTTACTTGTTCGTACGATGTTAGTCATATTGAAACTTAGTTCAAACTATAAGCTAAAACTAAGTTAAGCGAAGGAGCGAATGTTTTCAACTGAACTTATAATGTTTATTGGTACAAAATACGGCAGGACTAGTACACTCTCAGTCAAACTTAGATGAAATATTGTATGAATCGGAATTCAAATTCATGGCATTTACATCGATATCCAATAATATATTCAAGTTTTTGCTCGCCAATAATTTTTGCTCACGTGAATTCTGAGCACTAAATTTAAGTTGGAAAACCATTTTCTTGGTATTGATGAGTAGCAAATTATTTTGGTACCAAGGTACAAATTTATAAATTTATTAAATTCACAAATTCAACTTTCCCTATACCCTATAGTGCTCGTGTTTCGAGTTTACCCCTCTGTTATGGGGGGACTTTTAATTGATCCCAATTTTTTTACATAGCTAGGCGTCCAGATAATGATTTCAGGCTTTTTGGTTTCTATTATTTTTTCAGTTATCAATAAAGTTGACCAATTTTTACGGTAGTTGGGAATTCGCTCACCTAGCGACTTAACATAGTGTTGTAGAGTAAAAAAACCCATTCAAAATACTGCGATATACACTTTTCTTTCGTTATAACACCTTACAATGTTTGACCGACCTTGGATTTTAGTAGTAGCAGCAATTCCGAGTAAAATTTCGTTTACAAATAAATTTTAGTCAATAAATTTAGTATTTAAAGCATTTCGAACTCAAAGAAAAATTCACACTTGAACGGATATTGTGGTCTAGTCTATGATGGTGCTGTGTGTGTTCGACAGTCGATTACACAAATACACTGAGACGACAGGATGCGGTGATGTTGGACGATATTTTATCAGGTCTAAATTTATCTATTATTATGGCAATTATGATTGTTATTATTGCTACTATCAGCCAAAATTATCGTTGTTATTGCCATTATTTTACGTTTTTGGAACACCATAATGCAATTATTGTGCATGTGCAGTCTCCTAGAACGATTGCATTATATATATATAACTGCGTGCAGTCACATGAACAATATAGGCCGTGGTATCGCGGTGTATTATTCATTATTTGCATTATGACTTAGTCAGAGGGGTCCAGAACGCTATTCAGAAGTTTTAAAATTTGGGGCACCATAAAGGAAAAATCGTATTTTTGCCGAAAAGTGGGGTCGACCCTCTCTCTTAATGTACCCCTACTTAGACACATAATGTAAAAAGTAACACATAATCTATTTTGACTGTTATATAACTACTGTTTCCATTAAAGACGTTATTACTACTGTTATTATATGTGGTCACGGTAGTAGCCACGTGGGTGCATCGGGGTACTACCCTATATAAGTTTTGGTTTATTGCTGCCTCCTCCTAAACAGTTTTAATACAAATTTAATTCATTTCCTACTATACATACGAGACTTTACATTTACTGCAGTGTTCCCACTAACATACAGCTCGAGAATGAATGTTCATTAAACGCCGCCTACAAAGAGCATGCTTGCCACGTTCGCAGAACACTACCAGGCGTTTTATAACAATTAAACAAAAAACGCGATGAATATATAAAGACAGAAAGCGCGGATGCATGGATAAGTCCACGCAGCTACGTTAAACAGTAAAACTTATTTCAACTTGTAACCGTCACATAGAAATGTTCACTTGACCCCACAATCGGTGGTTGGATTCCCCCTTGGCTTAAATTTTCAGAATGAAATGAATGAATGAAATAAAAAAGATAAAAAGGGGGTGGGTAAGTCCACACAGCAATAAAATTTATCACCTTGGTAACCACCAAATGTTCATTTGACCCCACAATCGGGGGTTGGGTTCCCCCTTGGCTTAAATTTTCAGAATGAAATGAATGAATGAAATAAAAAAGACAAAAAGTGGGTGGGTAAGTCCACACAGCAACAAAATTTATCACCTTGGTAACCACCAAATGTTCATTTGACCCCACAATCGGGGGTTGGGTTCCCCCTTGGCTTAAATTTTCAGAATGAAATGAATGAATGAAATAAAAAAGACAAAAAGTGGGTGGGTAAGTCCACACAGCAACAAAATTTATCACCTTGGTAACCACCAAATGTTCATTTGACCCCACAATCGATGGTTGGGCACCCCTTGGCTTAAATTTTCTGGCGTCGCGTCACATTTCTTCATCCGTTATATGTTTTATGATTACACACTATGGTCATTATTTTTGCGTGTCTATATAACGAGTGAGTTTTAACAATAGTTTAAACATAATGCATTTTGAGGTATTCATGAATTATTACAGACATATTATGTTTACCACAGTGAATATATACTATTTATTCTTATTGCTACGGCGATGCGAATTCTGTGCGAAATGTCATTATCTCACCACGGTCACGGGTTATTATAACATAAAGTCAAAATTACATCAAGGTGCGATAATTTTTGTTACTCTTTAGAACGTCGTACGTGTGAATTTTATATTGTTAACGCAATTATCACACAAATTTATTTCAAAATTCGTATTTTCAAATCTGAAATTCACGCATGGAAAGTGTCTGGGTGCTCATGGACTGGGAACATTGATGGTGTTCCGAAACTGTCCTGGTGGTTAATTTGTAGCTGGGTTCCATAATAACCCTGCAACGGGCTTGGTGTCGATTTTATACAGGTTTATACCCGTGACCTGAAGTCCTAATGGTATCGTAATGACTCACGCAATATGTGGGTGTCATTGGTGGCTCAGATTGGCTTATATTTGGAATACAACAGTGAGATAGAAAGTTTCTTCAAGACAAAGCGTTTGGACCATTAAAGCTTGCCAAATCAAGGTTTATAGTTAAGTGTATTTCATATTGGTGAAATTTTCACTGTGTTCATTGAGGTCTGTTGCAGTGAGGCAGCACGAAATTATCGACCATCTGTAATTATTGGGAACCCAAAATTTGGGGGAAAAATTATTTTGTTATATTTTTTAAATCTTAATTAATTTAGTATTTTTTAAATCTTAATTAATTTAGTATCATTCTATAAATACAATACAATATAAATTTTATTCAGATCCCATGGTACATACGAGACTTTACATTTCATTATATACATTTTAATTGTATATTCTGAGGCCTAGCTGAGCATAATGAAATCAAAACCTTAGATAATCTTGAAAATTAGTGAACTGAGATTGGATACCAGCGAAAACCTCATCCCGCTTTCGTTTTGTCGGTAATGGGAGTTGAGGGGTGTAACATCGCTAAAAGAACAGCTTAGTGGTATGGTACCCCTGACGTAAACTTAGGCTTAGTATATCTAAGACAGTTATGTGCATAGGTCTTAAGGCACTCAGCCTAATGTTGGACATTCACACCGTGGCACCAGTTTTGAACAGTTCGCATCTACATTTAGCTTACAGTTTCCTTATTCTAGTGAATCACAGTTTCCTTAAAACAAAAGATATTTGTCAGCGGAAAACGAACTAAGGGACCTTCCAGCCCATCACTATGCCTCATGTAGTCTGCCAAAAGAACTGGCCAAGGTAACACTGGTGGGCCAAAGTATAATGCATGCCATGGCCGTTCTCGATATACTAAACGTTAGCCTAAGCTTACGTCCCTATATGAGACACACACTAAGCCTAAGTCGGAGGCTCCGTCGTCTAAAATTATATTTAGGTATGATGTATAAGTGTTTAACTAAACAAGTGTCCGCATGCTGAGACACTTTTACTCTTTCTCATAATTCGAGTACTCGAGGCCATAGCTACAAATTAGCTCAGCCCAAATTTCATAAAAATATTAAAAAACATAACTTTTGCGTTCGAGCAATTAATATATGGAACTCCCTTCCTGAAGAAGTTATTAGATGCACCAGTTACAAGAGTTTTTATAAAGCACTAAGTGCAACTGAAATCAATAAGTACTTACACTACAATCGTCACCAGTGATCAGATGTTAGTTGTAGTAAGCTCCTTTCTGATCGAAATGTTTATTGAAACCGATATATATAAATAATAGGTCTACTTTTCGTTAGCAATTCCATTGCAAGTATAGTTTGATCCCCTATACCTTATTTACACTTATGCTATTCTTTCCATTGTCTATAATATTGATATGTTTTCAATAAACTAAACTAATCTAAGCTTCCGCCCCCCGAACCCCCGATCTATGTTGTTCTATTTTCTAACGATATAACGTATTGCCCCTCAAGGTTACCCGGGCCACAACTTACAAAACTTTAAGAATCTGTCATTCTAAAATACTCAATATATAGTTTTGAGCTCTGATGTTAAGGCATGATTCTGCTTCCGGCTACGGCCTTATTCTTGTTTCTGAACACTCGAATACCGCACACAAAAGACAAACATATGTAGATATATTTTTTGAAAAAGAAATTGGAACAAATTGGTAAAACTAGTCAGAACCGTTAGCAAAACCGAAAATTGGGTTCACTTATTCGTTGCCCAAAAATATTAACTATAAATTTACCCCTTTCCTTCTGGCTTGCGACCCCCTCCGGGACCTATCAACCTTCCCGAGGTGACGGACTTTGGACACCTATAATGGTATGTATATCATGGATAGGTAATTCTCATGTTCTACAATAAATTAATATAATTGCTCCTGATTGATTTTTCAAAAATGAAACAGATGGTGTGTGAATTTTAGAATTTCATCATGAAACGAACGATATGCATGAACCTTTTGCAGATACGATACATGGGTGCGTGCCTGGTACCTATGTATTCCTATTTCTGTATGTTTTGATAGGTACACGAATTGTATTAAGTAATATACGAATGTATATTTTATATAAATAAATAAATTTACCCCCTTTTTCTGATTTAATTCGTTTATTGACTGGTCTTGTAATTCATGTTCATTTAAATTTGTGCTATATGTTGTGTTATATTTGCATAAGGCTGGCAGAAGATGTTGCAATTCAGGCTATTCCTTAATGGTTGGGCTCGCGATAATGGACTTAACTACGGATGCAAACCGTTCGAGCTGCAACATCCAATGACCGGTAATAAACGATATACTTCTACTACTATAAATAAATATAGAAATATATACGCAAAGGCGGCAATTTCGAGCGAGGGGAGATCAGGGGTTGATCCCTCCCAAGAAATCAAGATCCGAAGATAAGAACTAAAGAAAAATTATCTTCATTCCCCCACTATATTTTAGGGCTCCCCGCCATCTATATACGCATTTGCGTTTATTTATTTTTATAATAATAACCATAGTGGAACAACAACATTTCGTAAACATACCACCATCATTATTTTAATTTTTCAGTGTTACAGTTTATGGATATTTGTATACAATAACGTACTTCTCAGATGTTAGTAATGATAATTCAACATGTCGGCCTCACACTACTCTCTTATACTTGACAGAACTTAAATCATAACTTTATGACGGAACAACAAGAAAGTATATCAATACGAGAAAATAAACGAAACAGAGTCAACGTAACAAGGTTTGCATCAGCTGGCGTTAAGGTCGTTACTGGGAGCTGGAGTCTCAGGCACGGAATGGCCTTTTGACAGCCAATTACCAGTTATAAATGATCTTATAATAAAATCAAACCATATAGCATATCTATTGATAGGTGAAATTCTGAAAATTTATCGAAAATGTGAAAAAATTTGAAGAAGGAATTGTGAGTTTCCAAAAACTTCCGAAATTTACCCCCCCCCGTTGACGACCTCCTCGCGACGACCTGCCCTCCGCGTACACGCCACCCATAAGCGGAGGGAACTTTGACAACTATGATATATACATACATGTGATCTTGGCTGAGGTGTTTGTAAGCAATTTGGACGTCTGAACTGTCATAGAGGTTTCACAGATATTAGGGCTGCAGCGTAATAGCAATGTATTTTTCCGAAAACATCAACTATCTGTTTTTATGGTGCTAAAGCGTATATATGATGCCTTTGCAGCGAAAAATCAATGAAGTTCTTTAAGAAACCAATAGCAATCATTATATTAACCCGCTTGGTTTGACTAAATAAGGCAGCCGCAAAACCATTATTTCAACGTTAGACCTGACTGTCGGAGTGAATAATTGACCGCCGCAGACATATTTGAATGCTGAGCTAAATACACCGAAGATATGGGACTATTATATATAGTCCCACACTTTCTGCGTAATTACGCGACCAATATCCTTACGTGACTAACCTCACTAATTTCAGTACGTTAATTTCACTGCCTGTTTGAAAATGATCATTTTTTCAACACAGGGATATTGTTTGATTTCCTAATTAGATTAGAATGTATTCAAAGACATTTGTTTAATTCAATTAACATTTGTTGGCTAAATTATTTTGTAGTCTAAAAATATATATCATCACTGTATATATAGTGGCTAAGTAAGCCATTCTCTATAAATTATCTAATATGATTAACTGTAACGCTACTTGTGAATTACTAAAATAAGCTTATATTACTGGCCGAAGTAACGCGATAAAATTTACGTCAGAATCACATTTCTACATTAACTTTTGTTCTCATCAATTTTTTGAACTGATTAGATCAATGACATTTCTCTTTTGTTGTTCTTATCTTTTAGAAAGTTTGACTGTTAAAACATCTGGTTTTCCTAAAACTGATCAAAGTTTGTTACTGTCACAAAACAATACGACATTAATAACAGTTTAGTCGCAAAATATTAACATTATATAATGAACTAGCAGTATTTTAATGTGGAAATTAAAATAGTTTGTTGTGACAATAATGTAATATTATAAGACGATTTATAAAACATGAAATTTTTAGAAATAAAATTCAACGCATGGATTTGAAACAACTAAGCCAGGTAAAACACGTAAACCTGTTATCGACTAAGCAATGTAACATATCGTAGTAACGTGAACTAATTCATATCTGCAATTTGCAATAAAATCACAGTGAATTTGTAGGAACTATTTAAGTCTTGAACGTAATACACCTCGTTTCCGCTCGTGAAATTTCAAGCGAAACGTGACTAATATTCGCTGGAATTTTATAGTTCTCCAGGAGGAGCTGGAGAGAATTTTATACGTTAAGAACGCCAAAAGCAGTTCCTCAATAGTAGACAGCATTAAGAAAGTTTTCTTTCAATTAATGATAACCATAGTCACACAAAACAATTTATTCCAAACATTCGAACGATTCATGTTTTGGCTTGCACAATATTGTACTTCTAGAACTATTCTCTACAAATCCAACATACATTGCTACCTATTCCATAGTTTGGTACAAAGCGTCAAAGCAAAAAAGTTAGGATATATTAGAAAATTTCATTTTGCAAAATACAATGTGTTAATACCGCGAAGTGACCACAAGTTTTATACAATCGTAGCCTTTTAGTACATAAAAATTCAAGAATATATAATTATCATCCTGTGAGCGTACGGTTCAATTTCAATTCAATTCCAAACGCGGATAATATGGAGATGCTTCGTTCCAAAACTTAGACAACCTATGACCAGCACAAATATTCAACCTTAAAAATCAGGGATTAAATATTATGAGTTAACATGTTATATGATTATAGTTTTATAGTAATATCTTAATCGTCTTTATTGCACATTATTATATGCTCCGTTCTACTGTGTGTCACAGTGTCTATTTTTCCATGATTCGTATTTAAATTAATTTTTATAACAGATTGGAAAACTGAGTTCCAATTGTGGATCCCTACTCTAATTCATAAACAAAATGCACTCAACGTTGCATTGCTAATATATTTTTTTCTAGTACAGTTCTTTGTTTATAGTATAAAAGATTGTTTACCGAAGACTGTCGAAGAAAACTTACTTAAATAAATAATTTCTCTTTACTTTAACACAAAAATTCTTGAAATTAAACAATTTTGTGCAAACTGGTGTTAATAGTTGATCCAAATTTAATTGATTAATTATAGACTTTTATGTAGAGTTTTTATATGATGATTATAGTAGTTTCAGTAAGCAGATTGTGTTGCAAACACTATATCCTAATCTGTTCGACCGTGAAACAATAATGGACTTAACTCCGCATATTCAAATCCTATCTAGCTGAAACAACTAATTACCGGTAATCAATAATTTACTATCAATTCATACTTAGGATTCCAGCTATTACAGCGCACATGTTCCAAACTACATCACAGTCATCACTTGTTCTTCCACTAAGGTCTTTTTTGTGTAAAACATATACTAATTTGCTTACAACTGAAAACTTTTGATAACCAATGATTATTGTTTAATTTAAATCCGAAAGAAAAATTACACATTTTTGTTAAAATTTCCGCCAAAACGCCATAAATTTCTCTTAAAACTAACAACTTTTCATAACAAATAATTATTGTTTCATTTAAATCCGAAAGAAAAATTACACATTTTTGTTAAAATTTCCGCCAAAACGTCATAAATCATTCTTAAAACTGACATTACAACAACAACATAGTTTATTACCGTCAAACCATCCTTATTACATAGAACTGTTATGCATCGTCCATACTCACACTGTCCATGTGAGATATAGACCAGATGAAAGATCCTGTTATACAAAAATAATATACTGACATGTGGTAAATAAACAGATAAGATCAGAAAGGGCATAGAGCTACTTACAACTGATCATAAATTAATTAGAAATTTATCGAATGGCCCGCTCGTTCTCCTGATCTAAACCCTCCTGATTTTTTTCTGTAGGGAGAATTGACGAAGAGCGTATACAAACCCAAATGCTGTTGTCGAGAAGCTCACCCTTCTGCAGCCTGACATGTTTCGAAATGTGGGTTTTTGATTGCAAGAATGCATTGAACATGGAGGCACCCATATTCGCATTCGTTTAAATGTTATATATCAAAAACCTTAGTTATATATAAGAGTATGCCCATACCAAGACGCTTTTAGATATGTTTATTATTTGGCATGTTACGGCACTCTAATGCTCTGGCTTTGACTTATGTGACATCCGTGTATACTACCAAATTTATATGACTTCTAAATCCTAATTGTACACATGTATACCTGTAAACCACATATATTTACCTATATATAATTATGGTTAACGTTATCTATTATATTTTTATAAATATAATTATATATTAGATATAACTAAATTTATTTATATATAATAATTACGTTGCATATTATATATAATTACATTAAGGTAACATATTATTTCATATGTGCGAGCATGTACTTGCAATATAATAATAATGTACATAATGTATAATATGCATATACTTACACATAATTACATTAGGATAACATATTATGTGTGAGTATGCACTTGCAATATAATAAAATACATAATAATGTACATAATGCATAACATACATGTACTTGCACACGTACGTATACATAATAATATGCATTTACTTGCATATTTACGTGTACGGATAAAGCGGCGCAACACATCCCCCCTTCCGCTTTTCCAAAACAGGGCAGGCTTCACCTGGAGGCCTGGTCACCTTTCCCCTTGTGTTCCCTTCTCTCCTGAATGCCCCGATCACTTCTGCATAACATTCTGCGCATACGTAAGTAAAATATACTCTGTGTTAATCCATAACATATTGATTTATGATATCTCACATGGACAGTGTGAGTATGGACAATGCATAACAGTTCTGTGTAATAAGGCTGGCTTTACAGGTAATAAACTGTGTTGTTGTTGTTGTTAATATCAGAACTACATGGGTGTTTAAGGTATAGTAGTGGCTTTTTTTTAATTTATCTCATTGAATTTCAACGGGCCTTGACAGTAAATTTAGAATTTCAAGGGTCATTCACCGCTAAATTTAATATTTATAATTGTAGAGTACATTTGTATATGTGTATGTATTTATATGTATATGTTAGTAGGTGTTGCGTTTTGTGCAGAATATCAATGGCAAGTGGCAGGAATGCTACAATTTTTTTTAAAAATTATCGTGCTACTTTCTATTTTATATTTCTCTTCAACTAAAATTCAGACTTTTATAGTCAAATTGTGTAGCTTTCATTTTGTGAAGGTGGAGTTTTTGTTTTTGTCATTTTTATATAGATTATTTAAATTATTACAAATATAAATCGTTCAGCGTGATATAACCGCTCGCCACGGCCGTCAACGACGAAGATTAGAGGGGTGTGGTGGCTGCGTACGCATTGTGTGGGTCAACCCAATACAGTGACCCGAGAGGGATTTTGAGAAGATAAAACATATCCGGAACAAGATAAGATAAAAACACGGCCAATGTAACTTATAGTGACGGAAGTGAAATGCATTCTATGCCGTTCCCGATATACGAAGCCTAAACTTTGGTCTTACCCTAAACTAACGACCCTATATAAGCCATGTAGTAAGCCTAAGTGGAGGGGATATCACCTGCGAACCCCAGCTCTAAGCCGCTCTTTTTTCTAGCGTCATAACAGGTCATTTTCTAAAGGTGACACGGGCCAGAAACACAAAACTTTTGTACCCGCAGGCTGTGAGATACGGATTGAAACTAGTGGAGCAGGTTCCCGCAGGTGGGACCCCGTGGGTAAGCCTAAGTAAGAGCCACGTTGTCGCCCAAATGTCAAAAATAGTCGTTTAGTATCAAAATATCGAGCAATAGGCGCTGAAATACATTTGATTTTTCATAAAAGGTGTTTTACGGAGGGCCTCTTGAACAACCAATGCAGCCCTTATCATCCTTCAGAGTTTACGAATTAAAATGTTTTAGGCAAACTGCAGTTGGTGTCCAGATTTTGATTTTTGAAAAATTTATGAATTGTCATTTAAGGACACGATCAATAATTCCAGTTGTATTTTGTGCACCTGTCGTCGCAAGCTGGCGGTGTTTGAATCCGGGCTGAGATGAGTCATTCTTTGCGATCTGTAATAGGGTAG
Organism: Trileptium ribeirensis; assembly: GCA_030248225.1. Classification (NCBI taxonomy): domain Eukaryota; kingdom Metazoa; phylum Nematoda; class Enoplea; order Enoplida; family Thoracostomopsidae; genus Trileptium; species Trileptium ribeirensis. Next base: position 3,267 of record JASANE010023800.1, on the reverse strand, counting down.
AATTTATGCACGAAAAGGACCGACCGGCTACGTGGTTGTCACATATACCTACAGTTACTACTGCGCTGGGCATCGGACCATAAATGAAATGTTGCGGAAACGGAGACCGGCACCATCCTGCTATACAATGCAGCAGCATAATCATTTTTTTCAGTTATTTCACAAAAATTTAGTTGCAACACTTCACCGTCGGCAAGAATTGCAGTCAGGCTTAGGCTATAAGCTAAGGTACAAGCCGCACTTCCGGCATGGTATTAACCACGGCCAATTGTCCGGGTGTGAATTGTCCAAGGGTCGAGTTGTCCACTAACCATATCGATCAACTGATTAACGCCGAATTTTTATTATTCAGTCCAGAGTTTTTCGCGCACCTAAAACGTATTTAAATCACATGCATAATTTTTAGGCGCATGCTTTAAAATGATTATCAATGCACATTATGTGCAAAAAGCAATACATAGTTTTGTTTTTCCCCAGAAAAGAGTTTATTATATCAAGGTGTTGTATTATTAAAATCTAGATAATCGCAAGTTACTAAAAGACTAATAAACGTTTTCATATTTCTATAATTATTCTCCTTTGAAAATAGGTTTTATATATTGTTTTATTATCTCAAGTTAGAACTAAATAAATATTATATATACATTTTATATTCAAAGAACATATTTTTGTATACTAGTTACTTGCCATCAGCGTTCGAAAACTGATCGAATACAGGGCATCGCTATCCGGGGGTGCATTGGGGGCCCCATTGCCCTGCCCTCCCAAGTTTGATGTTGGTGCACCCCACTTTACATCTACAACATGTTTCCGTTAGATTGCTAGGTTGAGTTTAACCCCCATAATTCAGTGGGAGCAACCCCCAGTTGAAGTTTCTGTCGACGCATCTGAGCGAGTTATCTTCCTATGTCCGAATTTCGAGTTTACAAGTTAAGCTCCTGGGGCCATCTTTAATGTCTCAGAAAAATTTATAATGCACAAGTAATACATTAACCGTTTCATTAAGCCGAATTATTTTGTGTATCTTGCAATGTTTGATAAAGCTATAGAGCCCCAGGATGTGCGGGTGAAAGTGGCGTACTTAAACCACTCAGCTATCTAGGACCTGTATCTAACCGTAGACAGCGAGTGAATAAACAACGCACGTCCAAACATACGACATACTCGGTAAACACAGCGATTCACAACTCCATTTAGACCTAGTAGTGGATGATATGAAAGAATTACTTATACGATAGGCTAATATTTAATTAAATTCATCGCTGTGGTTATTTTCTGTGAAATAAAAACTACACGACTCCATTTCTGGCTCCAATGACCAGAGAAATGATTTGAATTTTTTTTCAACTATAATTGGACTAAATATTTCTGACAATTCATCAATCTTGTGAAACGATTTTTATACGTGGCACAGACGGACAACAAATTTCTTTTAGACACATGAAGAGCAATTTCAGCAATCTTCTATGATATGTGTATGAATATAAATGTATATCAGCTAATGTATATATGTTTAAGCCCTTGCATGCACGAATTAATTTGTATATCGTGCAATGTTTGACAAACTCAACCTGCGCCAGGGATCTAACCCGCCAGCTTGCGACGACAGGTGCACAAAATACAACTGGAATTATTGATCGTGTCCTTAAATGACAATTCATAAATTTTTCAAAAATCAAAATCTGGACACCAACTGCATTTTGCTGAACATTTTTAATTCGTAAACTCTGAAGGATGATAAGGGCTGCATTGGTTGTTCAAGAGGCCCTCCGTAAAACACCTTTTATGAAAAATCAAATGTATTTCAGCGCCTATTGCTCGATATTTTGATACTAAACGACTATTTTTGACATTTGGGCGACAACGTGGCTCTTACTAGGCTTACCCACGGGGTCCCACCTGCGGGAACCTGCTCCACTAGTTTCAATCCGTATCTCACAGCCTGCGGGTACAAAAGTTTTGTGTTTCTGGCCCGTGTCACCTTTAGAAAATGACCTGTTATGACGCTAGAAAAAAGAGCGGCTTAGAGCTGGGGTTCGCAGGTGATATCCCCTCCACTTAGGCTTACTACATGGCTTATATAGGGTCGTTAGTTTAGGGTAAGACCAAAGTTTAGGCTTCGTATATCGGGAACGGCATAGAATGCATTTCACTTCCGTCACTATAAGTTACATTGGCCGTGTTTTTATCTTATCTTGTTCCGGATATGTTTTATCTTCTCAAAATCCCTCTCGGGTCACTGTACTGGGTTGACCCACACAATGCGTACGCAGCCACCACACCCCTCTAATCTTCGTCGTTGACGGCCGTGGCGAGCGGTTATATCACGCTGAACGATTTATATTTGTAATAATTTAAATAATCTATATAAAAATGTACAAAAACAAAAACTCCACCTTCACAAAATGAAATCTACACAATTTGACTATAAAATTCTGAATTTTAGTTGAAGAGAAATATAAAATAGAAAGTAGCACGATAATTTTTAAAAAAAATTGTAGCATTCCTGCCACTTGCCATTGATATTCTGCACAAAACGCAACACCTACTAACATATACATATAAATACATACACATATACAAATGTACTCTACAATTATAAATATTAAATTTAGCGGTGAATGACCCTTGAAATTCTAAATTTACTGTCAAGGCCCGTTGAAATTCAATGAGATAAATTAAAAAAAAGCCACTACTATACCGTAAACACCCATGTCATTCTGATATTAACAACAACAACAACACAGTTTATTACCTGTAAAGCAGCCTTATATTACACAGAACTGTTATGCGTTGTCCATACTCACACTGTCCATGTGAGATATCATAAATAAATATGTTATGGATTAACACAGAGTATATTTACTTACGTATGCGCAAATGTTATGCAGAAGTGATAGGGGCATTAGGAGAGAAGGGAACACAAGGGAAAAGGCTGTAGGCCTCCCAGGAGTGGAGCGTATCTGGAAAAGCGGAAGGGGGATGTGTTGCGCCACTTTATCGTTGCGCTGGTAAATATGTGAGTGAATGCATATACATGTATACGTACGTGTGCAAGTACATGTATGTTATGCATTATGTACATTATTATGTATTTTATTATATTGCAAGTGCATACTCACACATAATATGTTATCCTAATGTAATTATGTGTAAGTATATGCATATTATACATTATGTACATTATTATTATATTGCAAGTACATGCTCGCACATATGAAATAATATGTTACCTTAATGTAATTATATATAATATGCAAAGCAATA
>JASANE010023798.1:0-86761 GCA_030248225.1 Trileptium ribeirensis | reverse complement strand
CAGTGGCTAACCCAAATATCAAACGAAAAAGGGGGACTAAAATCCTTTTTAGATACACCAAGCAGCTTGTACGCCCCGGGGCTATAATATGCCGCGTCAAGGATGCTTCTGGATGCACTAATCCTGTTGACGTTGCGAGTAGGATGAATGAGCATTTCGGAGATATACGCACAGACGAGCCGTCGGAGTCGTCACGATCTCTGATATATGGTGCCATAACACCAACAATGACATCGTCTTCTCTGTAGCGGAAATTGGTGAGCAATTGCGCTCGCTCGATTCTTGGAAGTCACGAAACTCGGCCGATGTACACACTATTATCTTCCAGCGTTGTGGCGATCAGCTCACTTTGCCCATGTTCATCTTGTTTCGCATGTCTCTTGACACTGGCAAACTGCCGACTGACTGGGCTGACGCAAACGTTCCTCTTCCGAAGATAGCAAATGCAACTGATTGTGCCAATCTTCGACCATCTCACTGACTTCGATCGTGGCAAAAATCCTCGAACGGCTCATATGGAAACCGGTTTTACCTTTTCTTTTTGCCAACGGCTACATTAGCGATAAGCAACACGGTGGTCTAGTTGGTCGATCAGTTGTACCCAGCCTTCTTGCTGTACGATCGACTGGACTAGCGGATCGATAGCGACAGCAATGTCTGCGTGGATGTCATCTACCTAGAACTTCGTAAACCGTTTGAAAGACTATTAATAAACCCGCAGTATTGTGGCATTCGAGGCTATCTCTTCCAGTGGTTTCGTAATTTTATTACCTATTGGCGTCAACGCGTCGTGTTTAACGACGTGATCACAGATTGGATAACGGTTTGAAGTGGTATTCCGCAAGGGACTGCCTTTGGAGCCAACGGTTTCATGATATATTCGTCAATGACGTCTGTGACAGTTTGCTCTCCCATGTTAGCCTCTTTGTCGACGAGATCCAGCCAAACAATGATTATCTCGATTCGACATAGCTATGGTGGAAACATCCGATATGATTTCAGGCAAGATATCAAGCTCTATCGCCCCATATGAAACAACATAGATTGTGCCATGCTGCAATCCGATCTGCCTACCATTTGTGAGTGGTCGAAGAAGTTATTTCAGTTCAAACCATCTAAATTATGCGTTGTTACTACTCAACCCTTATTTCACCCGTCTACAAAGCCTTAGTCCAACCAATTCTTGAATACACTGCCGTCGTGTCGTCGCCACAATATGTGACGTATATATATTGAGTATGTCGCGCGGACACAACGCCGATGTCTCAACTCGGCCAGCAGGGTCCAGTGGGCAAAAGTCTCTCTTGGAGCAGCAACGATCTACAATCGACTTTGTTAACACGTTCAAGATCTTGAATGGTGACACTATACTTGACACAGATGCATTATTCCATCTTCGCGGCCACCAGAGAAAACTGTTTGTGCCGTGTGTCCGAGCAAACTTCGAAAGCACTACTTAGGCAGCCGATGATTCACAGTTGGAACAACCTGAGCAACGAAATTGTGATCTCGAGGGCTTGGATAAGTTCAAATATAACTTGAGAGGGGTGCGGTCGCTGCCGCGTTAAGGCAAGCATTCCCAAGCCTTATGAAGGTTACTTAATATGTTATACACATAGTTAAACTATTATATATACGTATATATATATATTTAACTATTGAGCGTTTTTAAATTCAGCGGTTTCTATAAAGCTGTCGACTGCGATTCGCCCACAACTGATGAAATACACAAAGCGATAAAAGGTCTGGCTGATGGTCGTGCCGCTGGTACGGATGGAATCCCAGCAGAATGTTTTAAATACGGCGGAAACGATGTAATACAAATGCTGTTGCCGCTTATCAGACGCATCTGGATGAACGAAGAACTGCCAAGCGAGTGGAGAACAGCAATCGTGCTTCCGTTTCACAAAAAAGGAGACAAATCGGAGTGCAGCAACTATCGCGGCATCTCGCTGCTCAATATTGCATTCAAACTGCTCGAAGCAATTGTTGCCAACCGATTCAAAAAAGAAAGAGAAAAATTCACCCGAGAGGAGCAATGTGGATTTAGACCGGGACGTTCAACTGTGGATCATATACTGTCCCCTAGGATGCTGTTGGAAACGCGTCACGAATTTCGCGAGCCTGTTGCAATAGCTTTTGTCGATTTCAAAGCGGCGTTCGACTCAGTCCACCGACCGAGTTTACACAAGCTATTGGCTGCTGACAGTATGCCTCAGAAATTGATAAAAATGATCCAACTGCTGTTCGAACCATCCCATTCTGTCGTACGAATCAACAACCGGACATCTGACCCTTTCGAAGTGCGAACAGGCGTACGACAAGGATCTATATTATCTCCACTACTGTTCAATTACGCAGTTGACTGGGTAACAAAAATGTCCATTCGTCTCGGTGATGGCATCCCCTTTGGCGGAAATAACATCTTCACCGACGGCGCCTATGCAGATGACATCGTTCTCGCCTGTCAGACAACCGCACAAGTACAGGAATTTCTGCAGACTCAACCACAATGGAGCTCGTGTCGGCCTCAAAATAAATGAATCGAAAACTAAAATCATGACCTGTTGCATCCCCAGACCTCGACAAGCTGTACAGCTTAATGGCAACGAAATTGAATTCGTGGATGAATTCCTCTACCTTGGTAGTCTCTTCACTGGTTCGGGAAATTGCGACAATGAAGTGGTGAACCGCGTATCAAGAGCCCGCGCTTCCTTATGTGGCTTACAACGCGTCTGGGCTTCCGACGCAATAACGCTAGACACAAAAGGAATCTATACAACGCTGCTGTTCGACCCGTGCTTCTGTACGCCAGCGAGACCTGGACTTCAAAAGTCGCTAATACAACCCAGCTGGAGACCTTCGAAAATTACTGCCGTCGCCGAATCCTTGGAATAACCAAGCTCAACCACGTCCGAACGGATGCCATCAAAGACATAGTTGGCCATCGAAAAGGTGTGGACATTATTGTCAAGGAAAGGCGTTTAAAACTACTGGGCCACGTTCTGAGGATGAACATCACGCGGCTGCCAAACCGACTGCTGATCACCGCCCCACCGGATAACTGGCACCGCCCCAGAGGTCGCTCATTTCTAACATGGAAGCGTCAAGTGGCAACGAATGTGGAGTTCGCATTTCGACACATTCCCCACAAACAATGGCGAATAAACCCGTTCCCTCAGATGGTTCTTCAAGCACAGGATCGATGTGTGTGGCGAGAGCTGGTTCACGGCAGGGCCCCCTGGATTGCCCGAGGCAGGTGAATCAGGTGAATATTTAACTATAATTATTATAAAATATTTACATAATATAAACATAAAATACTAACTAATAATATTTAAATATTAAAATGTTATTAATATTACTTGCTATTAACCAAATTTTCCACATTTAAAAACCCTTTCTTTTTTGCCAGCTTTCCCATGAAACCCCCCTTATATTTCAACTTTCTCAAAAATTTCCAATCCCTTTCCAATTCCTGGAAAAACATTTGTTTTACTTTTGGCAAGTTTTCCCCTGCCCCACTCTTTCATATAACTTTTCCCTTAAATTATTATAAACCATTTTTCCCAATTACCACCCAACTTAAATATTTAATATTTCCTCTTAAAAACTCATTTTCCTATACCCATTTTCGATATCATTTCCCTTCCTCTAATTCTTTTCCCGCTTTCCTCATCTTTTTCCCAGAAATTTACCTTTTCCTCACATTCCTATTCTTTTTAGTATTTTCTTTCCTTCCTTCAAATATATCTTATTTCTCTCCGAGTTACTTTCTTTATCTTTTTCCCTTAACCCTACTCTTCGCAAATCCATCCCTTCTCTTACCTCCACATTTTACCTCATTTTCCATCAATCCTCCTTTCCCCCACTAAAAGTTATAAAAATTTCCATTTTCTCTTTTTAATAAAATAACCTATTCGATCATTTTTCCTCTTACCGCTGCTTAAAAAATCTTATTCTATTCCAAAACCATCATTTTTTCGTTTCTCTCCTTGACCCTTCACCCGTTTCTTTCCACTCATCCACTTTGTCTTCTTACCTTTCTACCCCTTCCTATATATATTTTCCACAATCTTTTCTTTCCTTAAAATTTAACTTCCCATTATTCTCCTCTTCCCCGAATTCTCTTCACTAACCCTTTCTCTCTTACTTTGCTGTTTATATCCTATTTCATTAATTTCTCCTTTTTTCTTCAATGAAATTTCTATTTCCGCTTTCCCAAAATGTAACTACCCAATATCCCTCTTCCACCCCAAATCTTTTCCCTTCCCCATCTTATATTTATTATCTTAAACCCCTTTCCCATTTTATTCCTAACGACCCCACCCCTATTCTCACTATCAATAACTTTTATTTTCTTAATAATACTAGCAAACGTGATGAATTACAAAAAATTGGGTGATTTAAATGCGGAGAAAATTGGGTGATTTAAACATTCGCATGAATTAACTAATTAATTAATTAACATATACGGCCAAGTTTCAGAGCTTCAGAAATGTCATATTTGTGATAAGAGACATCGAAAACCCTCGTTGAATTTATTTTCATTTCTGAGCAAAATGAAAATTTCCAAAAATTAGCTAATTAATAAATAGCTATTTAACTAACTGATTTGCATGATTTTTACATCCTCTAATTGTAATAAACAGCAAATTCGTAATTATTCATTGAAAAATATGCAATTTTTGTTTAAAAATGCTTAAAATTAGGCTAATGCGCATAGCTATATAATTAATTAATTACTATTAATTAAAGCATATTTTGGCAAAAACTATATCTCTCGCACCTGAAAGATATTATGCTTTTCAAACCTAAAAAATTTTAAAATCGGCGCAATAGTTATTGAGGAACCTTTAGGCGGACGGAGAGATAGATTGCGCCGATTTTACTCTCTGAAGAAAAAATGCTTCGTTCCGCTTAACAATAAAATAATATACTTATTATACGTATATTTATAAAATATAGTTACTGAATAAATAACTTTAGAGATTCTAGTTGTATTTTCCGGTTGGCTACGTGTTGGTTGTGAGTTACGTGTTGTAGTTTGGTTTGACTTATTTTGTACAAAGTTCGGTTTGACTTATTTTGTACAAATGTATTGTGTCAGCATTACCGAATAACGTTATTGTTTTCGTTTTCGTTAAAATAACTCAGCTAACAGCGTTGGATTTTCGAAAAGGGGTTGGAGGCGTGTACTAGGGACTCGCCTGATTTATGCAGCTAGAATGCTGATTATGGCCCTGTCCTCGCTTAGCAGTACTTCTTGACCCCTCATTAATATATATAATTTCTATATCTCACGCATAGATATAAAAAATTTCTATTTTATTCGGAGTTTTCAAAGCCACCTTTGTATCTTTTTCTTTTCTCGTCTTAGTCGCTGTCAACCTTGCTCTCGTTTTTTGCCTTCATTGGCACGCATCACCTTGACTGGTGAATTGCTGTGACACATTCTTGTATTATGTTAGCAGAGCTCAGCCAAGGTCTTGCTTATCATACGGCGGAAAGGCCAATTGTGAGTGATGTAGGAACTTGTAAACCTGAGGGGACTTGCTATTCTGTATAGCAACTGCCCCGGAAACAGTGCGATCTGCAGGTAATACTGCCATGTGTCAATTATTTGTATTTGTTTCCGTATGATATGTTATTCGGGTGTGTTGAAACTTGACGACACAACATGTATCTGAGAACTCGTATAAGTTTCATCATTTGAGCTTTTGAGTATTAAGCGAATGTTGTGTTGCTACTGTATTTACTAGGGTCTTGTAAATCGGTCTGGTCAATTCCGTTACTGAAATAAATACTTAGTCACTAGGGTCGAGTATCGTAAATTGATAGACTTGACTAAAAGGACACATGAGTATGTAGTATTTAAATACTATGGTATACGTATGCTGTAGCGACTGTATTAGTATTTAACTGTTACCTAAAGGCTGTTATCGTTTCACAAATCTCGAGCGCGATCGTTCCTACACAGTTGTTTTATTAGGTCCGGCAGTAAGGTATAACTGTTAAACACTGCTAGCGTAGTTTCATCTGTATTGCTGCGGTGTAAATTTTGTTTGCTTCCGGCTATGCGCGACTAAACTTAAGGTGACCCTAGTAACCAAGGGCGTAGACAGGGGTGTGTTGGTCGCGATTCTCCCCTTCTAGGTTCATCCCCAAACAAATTTTTTTTGAATGATTTCGGTTGAAAATCATGTGGGAAATTGTCCTAAAACTAGCCTCTCCTACTAGAAAACAATTACTTTCAGCCATATTTTAGACCAAATTTCACATATTTGTATAAAAATTCGCTATTTTGGCAACAGTTGCATATTTTACTTGTTTACAAACTTCGGAAATTATAGGGGGACTGAGCCGGGGGCCTCCCGGCTCACCTGAAGGGGGTTGTCGGATTTTGCCGGAGGGGGGCAATTTTTTGCCGGATTTTGTCGCGTTTAGACGTTAATTTTTCTCAGCAAGGGGCTTTGAGCCGAGAGGTACCCGAATTTTTTCCAGGGGGTAGGAGCCGGGGATACATCCGTTTTGCCGGGGGGTAACCAAAAATGCCAGGTTCCACTTTGGACTAGCCGGTTTACGGCGTACATAATCTACCAATTCTTATTCCGGACTAGGAAATGCAATTTTATTGAAAGTTTTTCCGCTCGTACAAGGTTAGCTCGTAGAAATGTGCATCACTGAATGACGTAACCTCGTGGACCCCGCTTTCATATTTCTGAGCGCGACCCCCTCTTTCAAAATTCCTGGCTACGCCCTTGCCAATAACCATTCTATTTTGCAATACCCGATGTTGGATTCACATCCATTTTTATGGAACAAATATAAATTTCGATTCGGTTAATCTCAACACTAAGCGATTTGTAAATATGTAACGACAGTTTATTAACATTTCATAGCTTTGAATTAAGATTCGTGTCAGTTCGCGAACAAATTTAATGTATCTGTGATGTCACAAACGAAACAGCCTATCTTATAATGTAATTGCCGTATGTCTGTGTGTGTGTGTCCCAAGTTTTGGGTTGGTCATATATTTTTGATCATAACTTTTGAAACTGTTTATGGATTTTTATGCGGTTTTTTTTGTTGGGTAGGAAATCGATATGGGAATGCAGGGACGATATTTTTGAGCACCCCTTATGCTTTTTTTCACAACCCACCCCCCTTGAAATAAAAAAAATAGTGTCATTTTATACGTTTTAATGGTGTAACTTTGATCATAACTTTTGAAACTGTTTATGGCTTTTTATGCGGTTTTTTTGTTTGGTAGGAAATTGATATAGGAATGCAGGGACAATATATTTGAGCACCTCTTATGTTTTTTCACAACCCACCCCCCTTGAAATAAAAAAATAGTGTCATTTTATACGTTTTAATGGTCTAACTTTGATCATAACTTTTGAAACTGTTTATGGATTTTTATGCGGTTTTTTGTTGGGTAGGAAATTGATATAGGAATGCAGGGACAATATTTTTGAGCACCCCTTATGTTTTTTCACAACCCCCCCTTGAAATAAAAAATAGTGTCATTTTATACGTTTTAATGGTGTAACTTTGATCATAACTTTTGAAACTGTTTATGGATTTTTATGCGGTTTTTTCTTGGGTAGGAAATTGATATGGGATCTCAGGGACAATATTTTTGAGCACCCCTTATGTTTTTGTCACAAACCCACCCCCCCACCCCCCTTGAAATAAAAAAATAGTGTCATTTTATACGTTTTAATGGTGTAACTTTGATCATGACTTTTGAAACTGTTTATGGATTTTTATGTGGTTTTTTGTTGTGTAGCAAATCGATATGGGAATGCAGGGACAATATTTTTGAACACCCCTTATGTTTTTTTCACAACCCACCCCCCTTGAAATAAAGAAATAGTGTCATTTTATACGTTTTAATGGTGTAACTTTTCAACTGCTTCATGGATTTTGACGAACTGTTTTTGTTTCATTTCTTTAAGACGTGCCGAAAGTATCGACGAACTTTTGCAATGAGGATGTACCCCCTAATTGGAGGACCCCCTTTAAATGTAATTGCCGTATGTATGTCTGTGTATGTGCCAAGTTTTGGGTTTGTCACATATTTTTGACCATGACTTTTGAAACCGTTTATGGATTTTAGTGCGGTTTTTTTGTTGGGCAGGAAATCGATATGGGAACGCATGGACACTATTGTTGGGCATCCCCTATGCTTTTTTTCACAACCCACCCCCCTTTGAATTAAAAAATAGTGTCATTTTATTGGTTTTCGTAATGTAACTTTTCAACTGCTTCATGGATTTTGACGAACTTTTTTTGTTTCATTTCTTTAAGACGTGTCGAAAGTATCGACGAACTTTTGCAATTGGGATGTACCCCCTAATTGGGAGACCTCCTTTTAAACCATCTTATGCATGAGTAAACTTAAGCTGCGCCCCTTACCATCCTCTTTTGACAAAAGCGATTGCCATTCAGTTGTACACTGAACACAAATTTCATTTTTGCGTTAAAGAACAGAAATTAGTCCGTTTCATATTCCATACATTATAATTTGAAAATGTTCGCGAACACACTGGTGTTAAAGTACAGGGACCGAATTGCATTCGCTAAGGAACAGAAAAATGTCGAAATTGAATACGGCTATTGAAATTCGAGTTTTGTTCGCTAACAACGTTTTGTATATGGTGTCAAAAGAGGATGGTTGCGGGCGCATCTTAAGTTTACTCTTGCATTATGATACTGTTTTTATCATTTTGACACATCTGTAAGGGTATGATACTGTTTTCGACATTTTGACATATCCGTGAGGGTGTGATGCTGTTTTCGACATTTTGACACATCCGGAAGGGTGTAATAGTGTTTTCGCTATTTTAACACAACCGTGAGGGGGTAATGTTGTTTTTATCATTTTAACACATCTGTAATGAGGTAATGTTGTTTTCATCATTTTAACACATCCATAAGGGTATAATAGTTTTTTGACATTTTGACACATCCGTAAAGGTGTGATACTGTTTTCGACATTTTGACACACCCGTAAGGGTGTAATAGTGTTTCCGCTATTTTAACACATACCAAACGAGGGATGAAAAACGGAGTAAGTTTGTATCTGTTACAAATGTCATAACTTAAAAAATACTGTTTTCCGGAAAAACGGGGGCCGCAGGCCCACTCTGCCATACTACCGGCGCGAAGCGGGCCGAAGGCCGGCTTTCGCGCTGGTTATTTATGAATTAGTGTTCGCGACCAAAACCCTTGTTAATTCAAATTCGAAAAAGTTGTGTTCGCGAACAAATTTGATATTTGCTAACAGAAATGAACTTATTTCCGCTACTTCAAAAATGTTCGGGTACTCAAATTTTTGCAAAAAAACAAAACAAGATGGTCGGTGGTACGTTCGGTAACCCGATTCGCGCAAATCATTAAGCACTACCTCGCCTCGTCGGTTTATTGTTATTCCTGTTCTAGTACTTTCGGGGTCCCGCTTGCTTCAGTGCACAAGCTACACTCCATTACATTAAAGAATAACCACGATAAGCTCCGACAACGGGTATGTATTCATTGTACATGGGTCATCATGCTATACGACACCCCCACATGTACGTGCTACGGAAGCAGTTTTTCATCTGGAACCATTTGTAGGTGCTAGACTCCGAACGGAAGCGAAAGCAGCCGCCGCAAAGATCGGTAGGGGTATTGTTCGAACCCACGACATTTTGCCGTAAGATCGGCAAGTACGCGCTCAACCGATTCAGCTATCCCTACACGTTTTCACAGCAGCTACAAAGCTGTTATATTCCACATTCGGCGTATTCATTTAAGCCCTGCTACAGGGCCTTAATTTTATACATATAATTCATACATATTCTATTATGTATTGTATTTTATTTCTCCATTAATCCACATAGCCGGTAAACACAGTTAGATTGGGCTTTGGGTGATTTCGATTCTGGGTTCGACGAGGCGGCAGTAGAATCCGTCTTCCCCAGTACGACTTCAATGTTATGAGAATAATTTTTCATTTGGAACCAGTGGTAGGTGCTAGACGACGACAGGAAGCAAACGCAACCGCCGATATATTGGGTAGGGCTGGGACTCATACTCACGACCTCCCGTCTTCGGTCCGGAAGGAAGAGCTTTACCGACTATGCTATCCCCGCCCGAATTCACAGCAGCTACAAAGCTGTTATATTCCACATTCGGCGTATTCATTTAAGCCCTGCTACAGGCCTTTAATTTTATATATATAATTCATACATATTCTATGCATTGTATTTTATTTCTCCATTAATCCACATAGCCGGCAAACACAGTTAGATTAGGCTTGGGGTGATTTCGATTCTGGGTTCGACAAGGCGGCAGTAGAATCCGTCTTCCCCAGTACGACTTCAATGTTATGAGAATAATTTTTCATTTGGAACCAGTGGTAGGTGCTAGACGGGGACAGGAAGCGAAAGCAACCGCCGATATATTGGGTAGGGCTGGGATTCATACTCACGACCTCCCGCCTTCGATCCGGAAGGAAGAGCTTTACCGACTATGCTATCCCCGCCCGAATTCACAGCAGCTACAAAGCTGCTATATTCGACAATATGGGGAATGTAGTTGAAACGGAGCGAGCTAAGTTTTGGGTCTTGGCGCTGTTGGGGAGGAATCAGGAAAATTTCTTTTCTTTGTCTCATTTTCATTCATAGCTCATTTTCTTATGGACGGATTTCTGCAGTTTTTTGTGTGACAGCAAAATTGACGACGATGTGTCCTTTAGTTGAACGCATACAGGTCCGACTCCATCTTCCGGGTCAAAAATGTAAAAAAAACATTTTAAGAGTTCTTGGAAAATCTGGCCATAGTGCGTTTTTATTTGTCTGATTATGAATTGCATGCAGAGCATCAAGACTGCTTTATATATAGGTATTTATTAAGGCTGAAAACAACGATATGGTTATATAGTGTCCATGGTGCATATTTCATGACTTTTTATGGATTTTCAGTGGGTTTATACTCAATGAACCTGATAATCAGACTATAGTCTTTTTATTTGATCGGTTGCGTATTGCGTACAGGTCACCAAGAATTGTCTGTATAGGTTTTCCGGTAGGCTGAATAGGGTGGTTTGGCTATCCAGACACAACCACAAATACTTGATGCATTGTCAGTTGTTCTCAGTGTGTTTAGGGTCGATGAGGTTTTTGAGCTTTCAGTGGGTTCAGAGTTGAAGAGGTTCAGGATGGTATATTCATCAAACATAGCCTGTTACAGGTGATTAAACAAAATAACTTAAAAATGAAACCACGTTCGCTCCATTTCACCCTCACTTGCGAGTTACTTGTTCTAAGAGGTTTCTTAAGCTAAAACTCCCAAAATCTCTAAAAACCTTTAAAACTATTTTTAATATTGGGTTTACTAGTTTATACAGGTGGTGCAGTGTATACCCTTACTGCATGACCCATCCTCTCCTTTTAGTGTTTGTTTCTTTGTATTGTTTTACCTTTACGTTATTAACTGCTTCTGCAAAGTGGGTTGTGGGGCCCTTGGTATTTTTCAGCGTCCTTTGGGAAAAACGGACGCCTTTCGCTTGGGGCCCCTGAAAAAGCCAAAAAGCCCCTCATGGTAAAACACACACAAATGACATAAAAAAATTGACACAAAAATCCCTTTCCGAAATCCGAAATTTGTCTAAAACCAACAAAAAATTTGTTGAAAACTTGCTTTTAACCTTATTAAATACGTTTGGCACCTTCTCTGAGACTATTTATCAATAATTTTAGCGTTTTTCGCTGAAAAATATTAAATTTTGAAAAATTCTAAATTCGACTCCCCACATCACCCCCCCCCCCCGAGTTCACAGACCCTGGCAAAATTCGGCCGTCAGTTATGTTCCAGGGCCTCCCGGTTCGTTCCCTCTGCAAAAGTTTTCAGGGAATTGAGAAGCCAGATTAATTACATAACGGTATTTTATTGTTTTTTTTCAAACTAAGCTTGCCTCTAAATTTTTGTAATTTTATAAATTTTTAATTTCTGCGCCTACAGATAAGCTACGTATTATAGATTTTGTGAAACGCAGAATTCGCGGTGTTCCATAACTTTTATCAGACCAGGGGTACTAGGGGTTTTCGATTGGTATATAAACTAAACACAAATCCTGTTACAGGTGATAGATGACAAATAGTGGAAAATGAAACCACGCCGGTGCTGTGATAAGATAATAGGGTTTAGCATAATGCTATTATGGGTATCTAAATAAGTTCACACACTATAAAAATGTTTAATTATTTATGCTCGTGCTGTTGCAGGCGTTTTCTTCAGCATAATAACATGACTCAATGTTTATTGCAGCTAAAATCGTTGTTATCACCAACTCCGCACATTTATTTCACTGTAAACAGCTTACTTAACCAAACGCGACCAAGATCACGGTTGTCGTCTGTGATTGATATTTATTCAAATATTGGCATACGAAGAACGGTTATGTCGGCAGCAACTGCAGCCTCAGCTTCGAACAATAAAACCGAGCAATGTGCTGATCTACTCAAACCATTTTACGTTCCTGAGAAGCTTTTGCTGGGTCCCGGACCGTCCAATCCACCGCCTGGTGTTTTGGCAGCAATGACTCAGCCGATGCTTGGACATTTACATCCTGAATTTATACAAGTAAGAATTTAGTTAGTCTATTGTGGCTTGGTTGTGTTTTGTCTGCTTAGATTTTTGTTCTTAAAATTACAAAATAATAAAACGATTTCGGTCCAGGTTACTGAACGTATTATAAATCATCACATATCTATTGAGCTATTTCTTTTACTATCAATTTTGTAGAAATCTACTTAAACCTGAGTTTTGAACTAACCCAATTGAAAAATAGTTTTGAAGCTAGAATTATCGAACTGTTGAAACAGCTATACTGAACCCTTAATAGAGGAAATAAACTCTAAGTTCAAAGCTGCCTTAAATGATATATATATCTATCTTTTTAAATTTAATAGAAACTTAGTTGGAATGTGTTGTTTACTTCCTCTAGTCGCTTAAACCTACGGTCAGATAAAAGCGTATATGTTCGCTTTCTGGCTACATTAAACTGGCTGTCAGCAGGCCATTTGACTAAGCCCGAGCTCGCTATGATGGCCTCAGTGCCTGATGCTAACTTTGATAATTGTCTGTGTTGTTGCTAGTATGCAAGTTTTAATAAAATTTTCTGCTGTCATGAAATACTTTACAAAATCAGTATCCATTAGGACGAATCTAAAACCTTTGTAGCAACGAAATTTACGGTATCGAAGCTATCAAAGGTCATAGTTTATCCTTTTGTCTGTGCAGTCATTATATGAGTAGCTACGATACTTTATTTTACCTTCGCTCATTTGTGAGAATTTGGAAGTGATGTAACAGCATATGAGTAAGGATTCGTACATTGAATCGATATGAGTAAACCATGTAAACATTATGTAATCCTTTCGTTTCGACTAACGTTATCTATTGGGATAGTACATATTAAGTTATAAAGCAGTTCAAGTTAGGTATGTTTCAGTCCGATGTCATTACCTTTCTGTTTCTGGTTAATGAAAAGCGCACCTCATGCGAATCGTTGGCGAATTTTGTTGATATCGGTACACAAAGCATAACCTAGCCATGTTCGCGAGCTTTTTGTGGTTTTGGTTGCATAGTCTAATTTGGATACATTTTTAACCGTGCTGATTATACCTATATGTCTACAGCATTTCTTTAGGTGGCCGCTGGTTCTACGGCAGTAATACGATTTATAATCTTAGGCTCAATTCCAGTAATTATACTTCTGATTTTTATACGCACATTTTAATTTGGTGCTTAATCTACTTATTCTTCTTTTTTATTTTTAGATAATGAAAGAAGTAACACAAGGATTGAAGTATTTATTTCGTACAGTAAACCCGTTGACAGTTGCAGTAAGCGGGACAGGTCATGCTGGAATGGAAGCGTCTTTGGCTAATTTGGTGGGTTGCACCAACTGTACCCTGATATGAAGCTAACAGGATACTTTCAGGCATTGTGAATTCTAATAACGGCTTCATTTATATGTACATAAATGCAAAATAAGGAATGAATGATTGATGATTACATGGATTTTTGCAACGGCGCTGCTGACGTACTTTCAGATCCAGTTATGGACACCATTTTCATATAGGGAATAAAAGTAATAAGCATTTGAAAGAGCTATTGTTTATACTTTGAGTTTGGTTTTATAGTATCAAGTCATCAGGTTTTAGTTTTAACCGACAGTGGACACTACTTTTTGATAATGGCTTACGATAAAATTCGTGTAGGAGGTTGGTTTTGGGCTACACTATGTCTAAATTTATTACAAGTAACTTCGTGGTTGTGCTATTATCTCGTGATATAAACTAATGAAGTCATAATATTTCTAAAATGCCATTATCCCGGTGACGAGTGTTATGTCGTAATAGCTGCATGTACAAAGCAAATATGTCGAAACGTCATTAATTTTTATATGACACGTTTATGATTTGATTGACTGACAATTTGATACTTGCTTGTTTGTGGATTCATGTCTTTATTGCTAAGATAACACATTACGTATATATCTTTTTTGGAACCATACACCACAAAATCATTTGCAGATGGCAGGAAATTCATTGCCTATGTTGCAAAGGAAACGAATTCAAATTAATGTTGGACGATAATCACATACATATAGTTCGAGTGTAAAATCATAGTATATACATTGTTCCACCGTGTATACTAGTAAAATCAAATCATGTATGTTTTTAAATTTCAAGACCTAGCCACTTATGTCACGTTATGTAGTGAACACAATTGTACAGTGCGCATTTAATGAGACCTAGTAGATATTAAGATCTCTGAATACATTAAGACTATTTTGTTCACCGGTATAAGCCGTTGTTATTGTATTGTAGTATTTGTCATGTCGTAGTTGCTTCTCTACTGTATAAGGTTTTTTAATTACGCGCCGGATAACAGAAACCACAGCGGCTTTTGTGGTATAAGGAAGCTATTATGATACTAGTATCTCATAAGCGAAGGTGAAACGGAGTGAGTGTGGGTCATCTACGACTTGTCATTTGGTGTAATCTTCTGTAACACGCCTTGCGTTTTATATATACCACCCTAAACCCTTATTCTATTCGAAATCCAAAAACCTCGTTGTCGCAAAATCTGTCGAAAAATTGAAAATGCATGGAGTATATATTCGCGCGAGGCGCTACATAACCAAACGAAAAACGTGCATATTGGCTATTCTTGATGCCCTGGACGCAATAATACCCAAACTATTGAAGACAAACTATATATATTACTGAAATAGGGTTCATTGACCCTACACCCCTTGAAAACATATGAAAATGACATGAAATATTAATGCAGAACACCAAATAGCCATATATATATCATCGTATTCAGCATACCGATAACCCTATATCTACATATACCATCCTTGATGTCCTTCATGCAATGAACCAAACAGATGAAAGCCGACTACAGTTTGGAAATCAGGTTCGTCTACTGTTATATGAAAAGTTATAATATAGTCAATATGGACTCTCTAGATAACAAAACAAGCGTATTCAGCGTTTATGATAACCTAATAAGCACATGTTATAAGGTAATAACATACATGAAATGTCGGAATTTAAAGAATCGACGTATCTGGCAAAGGGTGGACGAACCATATTTGGTTCACAGCAACACATGGAGTATGGACCTACAAAAACTGTTATTCGGCAAATTTGCATATCGATGAGCTGATTCTTTGTTATAGTGGTCTCAGTGATGAGTTATGAATTATATCGACAAACAATAAAAGGAAATTTTCACGGTAGTTTCCTCAATCACACTCAGTGCAAACTCCGCTCGCTCAACTTAAAATCTTAGACCAGATTTGTTCAAATTTCTATAAAATTTAGCACCATTGCAATTTTAGAACAAGGTACAGGTAAGGTATACAAACCTGACTCTTTACTTGCAAACTACCATCGTGCACTTGGCCTGCCAGCGCTAGCACAGTGTTAAAAAATTTCAACGGTAAACAAATGTTTTTGCTAATGACTATTATGTCAAAAATATAGCGACTACACCATTCAACGACTAGCATTTCTATAAGCAAAATATAGTGGCTAAACAGATTATCTTACCAATTTGGAAAAAATATTGCGGTTAAACAAGTTCTCGTGATCCAACTGTTTGACTTATTGAAAATGACTTATTGTGCTTTAAGTCAAACGTGTGATCACAAAAATAACTGTTGTTTAGTTCATTTGAAGCATTATCGATCAAAATCTATGCAATTCCTATATTTTTTGCATGTTACTGCTTCAGGTCGAACCAGGCGAAAAGGTACTAATTGCTAGCAATGGACATTGGGGTAATCGATCGTCGGATATCGCCGAGCGTGTTGGTAGGTTGATTGCCTGCCTGCCACGAATACATTAATCTAGTGAATTTATGCACAGGTGACTCATATTTGAGCAAATTAGTGATCAGTCCGTCTCTATAAGTCCCACGGTACAAAGTGTATGAGTGACGCAGGAGCAATATTAATGCAGTGGTGTCATAGAATTTTGTGGCTTTGTATATGAATAACTACGCTCCATTTTATTTTAATGACTTTTTGCGTATCTATATTTGATTCTTTGTCGCTATGTCTTGAGCAACTAATAGGAGGTAGCCAGGATTTCGAAAAGGTGGTGTAGCCTCACAGATGTCGGCGAAAACGGGGTTCTAGGTGGAGTTTAACAAAAATTTTATTTCATGCATTTACAGCTACCAAGTAACGAAAATGAAACTGCTCCCTTGACAGACAATTTTAAATAATTCATCTATGTATATTTATTTTTGTGTTTGTAATTTTGGCGAATTTTTCGTATGTTGTTTGGCTTCAGGTTTTCTAACGTAATTCTTCCTTTATTGCTACGACATGACAAAGATGAAAACATTTTTCGCCCGAAAATAGGCTTTAGACACTTGTAACGCTAATTCCACACAATATGTTATTTGTTCTTGTCAAAATATTAAAGGCCGGTGATGTGTTTTGTTTGCAGTATCATGTTCGATACTTAATTTATTGTTTTCCATTGTAACGCTAATAACACACAACATGTTGTTTGTTAGCTGTCAACATATTAATGTCTGATGATGTGTTTGTAAGCAGTATCGTGTTCGATGCTTAATTTGTTGTTTTCCATTGTAATAACGCTTATAACAAACAATATGTTGTTTTTGCGTGTCAACATATTGAAGCCCAATGATGTCTTTTGTAAGCAGTATCATGTTTAAAACTTATTTATTGTTTTCTAGGGGCGGTCGTTTCGAAAGTTGAAAAGGAACCTGGCAAAGCTTTCAGCTTGGATGAAATTGAGGACGTAAGTATTATTTTCTTGTTACAATTCTGTTTTAACTGCTTTATAATCGATTTACAACATCACATATTGCTTCGTAAAGGATAACACATAATGCTCTTTTGTAGCAAAGATACTATGTCCTAGTTGTGTTTTTTACTATTTTTTGGTTGTGCCAAAGCTAACGGTGGTTACAATTTTACAGCAGTTGGGACTTTGCCGACGGAAACGCTATTGTGATTATTTCGTTAATACAGCATTTTCGTAGAGTAATAATTGGAGCAATACTGGCACGTAATATATGTACATTTGTTTTTAAACTTTATCTTGGTGTTGGGACGGGTGGCATTTTATTGAAACAGTCAATGACTGAATGAATCCTACGTTTCAAACGTTATTTGAATTTGATTAATTACTGCACTTGAATTATTGGTATATGTAACTGCTGCGGATAAAAATTTTCTTGCCTACGAGATGATGGTGAAAATGTTGTGTCTTTGATGTTAGCCTTTTTTTAAGGGTTTAATGTTGAATAAGCCCGACGTTTTATTTGTATGTCACGGTGAGTCATCGACTGGTGTCATCCAACCGCTGAATGGTATCGGTGATTTGTGTCGAAAGTAAGTTTGCCCATTTCGTGTTTTATTGGAGTTGAATACGTAAACAATTCTATAATGTACAAACATGCGCTTTCTCCAAGGGGTAAGACATATAAGTGTTTTTCTATAATTTATTGCAATTTAGCTTTAGCAATTTAACTTTTGAATTCCAGTTAAATAGTAGTAACTAGCAAATTTTGAAGCTGAAACGCGGCGAGCATGGTTTCAGTTTTAATTTATCATTTTATTTAATCACGTGTAACAGGCTGTGTTTGATGTCTATATTACCCTAACCCTCTTGAACCCTGAATCCATAAAAAAATCTAAGCCCATCGCAAACAAATGTCAATGCATCAAGTATCAGTGCTGGTCTGTAGATAACCAAACCAACGTATTCAGCCTACCGAAAAACCTAAAAGACGATTTTTGATGACAGTATGCAATATGTAACCAAACAACTGCAGACATACTATATTCTGGAAATCGGGTGCATTAACCCTAAATCTATTGAAACCCAAACAATGGAAACGTCTGAAAAGACATAAGATACTCACGCGGGACTCTAGATAATCCATCGTATTCAGCATCCGGAAAACATATATCAACAATTCTTAATGACCTGTACACAATAAGTAACCAAATAACATAAGACAGACTATATTATTGAAATCGGGTTTATTGACGCTAAACCCATTGAAGAAGCTTGAAATATGTATGCTGCACTCAAGATAACCAAATCATTATTTCAATCTTAAGAAATACATATATATATATCAGGGAGTAACCGGAATTCCGGTTCCGGCGAAAATCGTGTTCCGGTTGCGGTTCCGGCAAAGGGCAAAAACCATACCGGAACCGGAATTCCGGTTTAAAAATTTTGTTTGAAATTTTTCACATTTTTGCTTCATCTGTGATCCAAACATATGTAATATATATTATACAATATATTATACAATGATCAAACTCCAATACAACCGAGCCAAAGAAAAGATTAACTAACCAATTTGCCGTGTGAAACGTAAGTAGGGCACATAATTTTAGCAGGAATTTTTCATAATTACCTGCAGGAGTTTGTTAAATCAAAGCCAGGTCGATGCTTGTAGCAGCAGCTTGTATTTTACACATCCAGAAGTCTGTGGGATACATTTGAATTAAACCGGTCCAACTCGGTAACAGAGTGTGGCTTACGCAGAAGTACTTAGCCTATGCTTGGCTAACATAAATTGCGTCAAGCACCAGCCGGTGCGCTTTAAACTTTGTAAATCAGGTGAAACTGAAGTAACGTTATCTGCAACGCAAGCAGAAACTGCTTCCTTGGCAATGAACTGTATTTATTGAAACTGTGCGAGCAGCATCACAGTGTGTCTCATCTATAGCATTCTGATTAGAAAGTTATCATCATTATCATCTAACTGACGGGCACTGTTTGTCCAACGCTAGCCTAAACAGTGTCTCTGAACACTGATCAGAAAATTACCTTCTATCTATTAGTTTATCTTAGAATCATATAAACCAATAATTTTAAGTTTGCTACAGAAGAACATGCAACAAACGTATGTGTAGTAAAGGGAGGCGACTGGAGACAGATCGAAAGTGTGTATTCTACGCTCCAAGCTTTGTAAGCACATTCGATTTGACGCAGTATACGCAGTGGTGTATAGTGGAAGGCATTTTTTGCTCTGAATGTCCAAAAACCGACATATTTGATCGATAAATAAACATTATTAGCTTCCTCAGTCTCTTTAAAGTTTCAGAAAGGCAATAATACCATCGCAATACATTAAGTTTAATGTAAAAGTTATTTTTAATGCATTTTAAATCCACTATACCTTCATTTCTTCCATCATCTGTTTTACTATATATAAATTTCGAAGACCAGGTTCCGGATCCGGTTTAAATGGACGGTTCCGGTTCCGGTAAATTTCGGTTCCGGTTATTCCCTGATATATATATATAGACCATTCTTGATATTTTGCACACAATACATAATCAGACAAATGAAAATGTGTGCATTTTGTAAATTGGGTTCGTAGTAAAACTCTTAAAACCTCATGAAAAGGTACATTATAACCAAGTTATACTCTAGATAGCGAAACCATCGTACTCAGCGAGCTTGGTAACCTAATAGGCAGTCGCAATAACAGTAGAAGCAATAACGCGGCGAAATCTTAAAAAAATCGTTATTTCTGGCACAGGGTCGATGAACCACATTCGGGCCCACAGCGGCGCAGGCACAAAAAATCGTAGTCAACAAAGTTGTTGATCTCGATTCGGTATGGTGGTCTCCATATTTCGATGCGAAACCTGTGCTTTGAGATATGGGCTGCGAATGACTGGTACCCTAGTGGCTAGATTTGGCAAAGAAACCTTAAAAAGATTGTTTTTGTCATTTTGACGGTTGGCGGCTCTTATTAGTTGTTTGAGATAACGTGCACATTAGCTTCTACAAATTCTTTACTTCTAATTTGCCCTACTTCATTTTGTCCAGAAATACTTATGTGAAATTATTCACATGATTAGCAAATACCGATTTTTATAGGCACAATTGTCTACTGATCGTTGATACAGTTGCATCGCTTGGCGCCACGCCATTCAATGCTGATGAACTCAGTAAGTAAAAATAGCGGGTTTTGCGTTCTTTCTTCTTTTATTTTAGTTTTTGTTTTATGGCGTAATACAAGGTATTATCGTTATTTTCGAGAGTTGATTTAAATGTAGTGTTCACGATTTGCTTGCCGATTGTGAATTTATTTTGGTTTTTTTATAATCGACATAATATCGTCGTGTCAAAATATATCTTCCGTATGCTATTTGACACTGTACTAAGGGTTATAAAACTGTTCTTAGTAGTAAAAATGGTAACTGAATTGTTGTCATATGAGTTTTATTGACTAATATATACGTTTTTCTGTTCATGGGTTGTCAGGTAAAATAATCAAATGCCGAAAAAAATAGTTTGTCCATGCGTTGAATTTGTGAGAATGTCACGGTTCCGAGTTTCCAATAGTAGGATGGGTACGAGTGCCTTGATGACAACCCTCTACTTTCTTTGTTAAACGTGGTTTATTGTTCTTCGTGACTTATGACTGAAGTACATTTTTCATTTTACGACTGTATTTGTCGGTAGTGTCTGTTTATGATCAACCGTAAACGTCAACAAAAATTAAAGGAGCTACTGTCTCATTCAAAAATAATTACAGGAGCTATAATTGTCCCATTCAAAAACAATTAGATGAACTATTATCCCATTCAAAAATAAGTGCAGTCGAAATTTCGTTTAACATAAATTCGTCGAAATTGCGTAAATTGGAAACTTATTTAATTGCAACAAAATCGAATTCGATCGAAATTTCGTTTTTTGAGATGGATCGAAATTTCGTGTAATCGAATTCGGTGGAAACTTCAATCGTCCATTTACTGTTGTTGGTCTTTACTGTACCTAGTAGCACGTCATAATTTAAGTACTAGCAAAACTCGGCTTAACTAGTCAATGCCTTAAATGGTTAGCACGTACTGTAAACGACATTGACTGCTGAGTTTCACAGCTGTATTCGAACGATCAAAGTAGTTTTGTATTGTGATGATTTTTATTCGGTGTCGTGAACACGTCACCCGAAAGAACTACTAAATTTCAGAATTTTGGCTCTGAAAACATTTTATTTATATTCATACGTATATGTGGTTTTCACTGAACTAGCAAAATTTTGGCTGTGGCTCATTATCTGATGGTACACCATTTCCGATCTGCGGGGAACTAAAATACCTGGGCTACTCCCAGTTCAGCCAGGGAGGTCATAAAGTACTGTAACTGTCATAAAACGTCAAATATGAATAATTTAACTACTGACTGGGATTATGAATATCTATTAAAGGAGAAGAGAGGAAAATCAGGCAATTTTGCGGCATCTCAGAAAAGTATTGGGTGATATTAACTGCGGGAATACAAAATGCACCTGACTGCATAAACCAAAGGGAGTCAAAATACCTGGGCCGTCTTTCCCTCCCGTTTTTGTGAGGCCAAGATATATTTTGTTACTACCATTGTAGATATTGATTTGGTTTATACTGGATCACAAAAAGTCATTGGATGTCCGTCGGGTTTAGCACCGATTTCCGTTGGACCACGAGCGATGTACGTCTAGACAATAATAATTGTTTAATATTGTTGAAATCGCGGTAAACTCGCTGCGTACCCAAACTGTTTTCATTTTCTACGAACACTCGTGATCAAGCGGGCAACCCAGACGAAGCAAACATAACTGATCTTCTTCAGGTTTTGGTTTTACTATGCCATATAATGTACTCAATTATTTTCACGACGATGGTATATCATTATGAAGCAAAACGATACAGTATGGCCTTATGACAATCTAACTTGTGGATGCACCGCTGTTAGTAGTCATAAAAATTGGCTGGGTGTTGTGCGTATAAGATATTTGTTTCCCTGGATTTACTTCAACATGTCACGCGTCATCGCCTGATCATATATGATTGATAAAATGCTTGAACGATGAGCGATCGGAGGCTAGCGACTCAGGTGTACAAGGTAGTATATGATTAATGATTTCCTATTTGTTCCAATGTCAAACCTACGGCGCCTGTCTGAAATGACCGCTGCTGGCTCGATGCTCGAACTATGGCATAGCGCTTTTTGCTTGAAAAGCGATTATCCTTTCTTGCGCTTGCCGTATTTTCTCAGCATTTTAAAATTGAGCGTTTCTGGTCTGCATGCTATATTTCACTGATTTAAAAGCATCGATTAACAAAGTCAAGTTTTAAAGCGCAGCTTAAGTTAATTTGCGATGCAGGAATCATTTGACATTGTCTGAATTGAGACAAAACGTTGATTTTACTGGCTGTGTTTGGCTTGCTTTTATGTGAAAATACTTCGTATTTTAAATATTTTCTCGTGACTGCAATCACGATTTAAATATAGTCGCTTTGTGTCCAAATCTGTAGTTGTATTGTTTGACAGGATTGCATTAAAATTATTTTAGCATAGATTTTTTGCTTTTCTCTATACACTATTAGTTTTTATCGTTACGTAGAAATAAGGACAACACTCAACTAATTATTGCTTCGACTGATAATACTCATTTAGTCAAACACAAATACTATAGAAATTATACATTTTTGTTCAGCAAGTGGCTTAAATTTTGAAGAAACGACCAACTATTCATGTCTGTGAGAGTTTCTTAAATTTAATATATTATATTCGCTACAAAAAGATTGGTGCAGTTTTAGAATATAAGAACAATGTTATAAATAACGCTTTGAACAATAGTTTTTGTACTAACTGTTTTAGGAAGAAGCTGGAATCGCGAAAATCGAAAGTACTTTCATACTACGAAGATTTACTTTTGCTCGGCAATTACTGGGGCTGTTTCGATGAAGCGCCGAGGTAAATGACATGTTTAGCCTTTGTTCGGTCTGAGTTTGGTCATTTTTGTTACCATAATAATTATTCTATATGCCTAAATTATTTTTTTAAAGTAATATTCAATACATTTTTTACAATACATAAAACGCAATACAATTTTAAATACAGTCGCGGACAGAAATGCGTGTATAAAAACAAACGCGCGAACGGTAAATGCAAATGAGCGTTAGAACGTTCGTTTACAAACGAAAGTAAATACAAAAGAACGTTGTTATATTTATGCGGGAGTAAACTTAAGGTGACCCCGCCAACCATCCCATTCTGTCGTTACCGATATCGAATGGCAAACCCTTGTTACGGAAAACAGGCTTAATTTCATTCGGTTTTTCGCTAAATGAAAATTGGCAAAATCAAATTCAAGTGCCAGAAATGAGACCCTGTGTTCGAACAGAATTTGGGCGATTTCAATTTGCAGAAAGTTGGTTCCCTAAATCATTAATTAAATTTGGATTATACAGTGTTCGCGAACAAATTTAATGCAAAAGTGACGTCACAATCACATCGAAAAATTTTCGTTCTCAAAAATTTGGGTAATTTTACTTCAGTTTTCCCGAACACAAAATCGTTGGATTTCATTCTCGAGCGCTGTGTTCGCGAACAGTTTCACTCCAAATTTCAATTGACCAAAAAGCGTTCCGTTACAAATTTTATCCAAAAATACAAAATAGGATGGTTGACGGGGTCACCTTAAGTTGACTCGCGCACTATGACCGATTTTTTGCGTCAGTTTCTGAACAAACGTTGTAACATTCGTTTATAATCGAACGTTGTTACGTTTGTTTTTGTACACTTTTTGTCCGTAACTGTATTTATGTTAAAATTATATCGGTTCAGTGGATGACAGAAATATTTTACACCGTAAACGATCTGTCAGTGAGAATATGATTACCAATTGCGTTTTTTCTCATTTGCCGTAATAGACAAATAGACAGCGAACGTAGCTATCCCATTCAGTGTGTCATTTGATCATCGCAGAAAAATAGTGCGAAATGGAAAAACTTTGTGACCGCTTAAAATCAATAATTGTGTACATTTTATTTCAGATATCATCATACCGGTCCAATTTCGATGGTATACGCTCTTCGAGAAGCGCTTAGAATTGTGGTAGAAGAGGTTAATGAAATTTTTTAAATTTTTTGTCAGGCCAAACGCGGTTTTTCTTGGACACTTAGTAAATGTATTAGTATTACTCTTAAACGGTTTTACTGAAATTACTCATTGTGAAAGCCGCAGTCGCGGCGTTTTACCAAATAGATTAGACGTAGGATGCTAGCAATGTTAATTTATAAAATTTGCTAGGAAAAGATGTTGTCGTTAAGTTGCCCAACTTTTGTTGCAATATCGTGGATCGTTGATTGGCGAAATTATTAGTTGTTCGTTCTCTTACTGATTTTGCTATTTAGGAAATTAGCCAAGGTTTGAAGACGGACTTTATCAGGAGTGCGATGATATGAGGCAACCTGGGTCAGGTGTGGGTTTCGATAGCTGAAACTTTTAAATATTATTTGTGTAGTATTTTTATGCTCAACACTACTCAGAACGTTTCTAAGACGTCTTTGTTTGAGATTTAGTCAAATTTTAGTTTGTTTTCAAACTCAAATTTATGACGAAATATTGTTAATATTTCGTGTCAGGTGTGTTGGAGTTTTTACTTGGGTGCATCGAATCAAGACGGACTGGGTAAACTATTGTAGAAGGACTTTCGGTAATCAGGTTCATTGACCACAAATCCACCTAATACCTCTGAAAAGGCATGAAATATAAGGCATTCTAGTCTCTAAATAGCTGGAGCATCATATTCAGCATGCCGAAAACCTACATAGACAGCATTGGTGGTGCCCAGTATGCTATACGTAACCAAACTACTGAACACAAGCTGTATTTTAGTAATTGGGTTCACCAACCCTGACCCCTTCAAAAAGCTATGCAAAGTCATGAGGTCTACGCGTCGGACTTTAGATAACCAAATGTTGGCATTCAGCCTTCTAAAAATCATTCTAAATGTAAGCCATTCATACATAAACTATTCTTAATTCTCTAAAAGTATAACAAAACAAATGAAAACAAACTACATTTTGGAAATCGCGTTCGCTGACCGTAAACCCAATGAAACTCTAGGAAAAGATGTAATATATAAGTCAAGTTTGGCTCTAGATAACAAAATCATCATAATGCAGCGTGCTTTATAACCTAATAAACACTCGTTCTAAGGTAATAACAAACGATATCATGCCGAAATGCGAAAAATCAATATTTCTGGCAAAGCGTCGACGAACCATATTCGGGCCCACAGCAGCCCAAGGGGTGGTCCCAACCAAATGATATTCAGCAATATTAGATATGTCGAGGAACCGATTCTGTGCTGTGGTCTCTGTTTTTCGAGAGAAGTCTGTGTCACGAGATATAGGCTGCAAAAGACTGGTACCCGCATGGTCAGATTTGACAAAGAACCCTTAAAAATCTATTTGTTGCCATTTTGTACCGGCAGATAAGAGAAGAGTTTTTTGTCTTCAACTAAAAACTTTTGCAATCGAACAAAAACATTATCGAAATTCATCCACCCGACGATGAGCTACGCCTGACACAAACAGACAAAACAAATATTTTTACAATTTTCCTCCTAGCACCCTAAGTGGAAAATTCAACTATGTTTACAAGATATCGGTTGTAGAAATTTGGCTTAATTCGAAGATGGCAACGTTGTTTATATATTTGACTGCTACCCTTAAAATTGTATGAAATGTAAATTTTTGTAATTGTTTTTGGCGATTGTGGCTGTTTTAAGTTACATTCGACCGAGATACATTCATTCGGCCGCAAGCAAGTATATTGGTACTGTATAGT
Organism: Trileptium ribeirensis; assembly: GCA_030248225.1. Classification (NCBI taxonomy): domain Eukaryota; kingdom Metazoa; phylum Nematoda; class Enoplea; order Enoplida; family Thoracostomopsidae; genus Trileptium; species Trileptium ribeirensis. The sequence continues at coordinate 60,554 of JASANE010023798.1, read as the reverse complement.
ACTCGCCAGAAATGAGTGCTGTTTGTTAGCGTTCGTTCGATATTTATTCGAAAATTTTTTTTCGGAAGGGGTTCGAATTTAGTTCGAGATCTGTTCCACAATTTTGGCGCTCTTTTTTAATGAAATGTGTTCGGGATTTGTTCGCGGACAGTAATTATGTTTTCTTCGATTCCTGTTAGATGTTTGTTAGCTGCGGTGCTGCTTTCGGGCGAGTACTGTAGGTGTGCTTACAAGTAATATATCGAGTTCGGCAGTGACTCAATTTTTTCGTAGTGAATTTGGGGACTTCAAATACTTTTCTTACAGATACTTCGCAATGTGTTGGCAACTTTAATCATTACATATTCTAATTGTAGGGTGTTGACGAGGTCGTGGCTAGACACGAAAAAACTGCGAAAATCCTTCACGATGGATTGGAAGCGCTCGGATTGACGTTATTTGTTAAAAATCCTGTAAGTTATTGATGTTTGTTTCTAAAAACTTTCCGGACATTTCAAAAAATTTGCAGCTGTTTCTTACCTGGATAGTACGCCAGCGTAGCGATAAAAATAGTGTACTGGCCAATAACTTTCTAATTTAACTTATTCGCATTATCCGGTTGCCCCACGGTAACTTTCCGGACATTTCAAAAAATTTGCAGCTGTTTCTTACCTGGATAGTACGCCAGTGTAGCGATAAAAATAGTGTACTGGCCAATAACTTTTTAATTTAACTTATTCGCATTATGCGGTTGCCCCAAGGTAACTTTCCGGACATTTCAAAAAATTTGCAGCTGTTTCTTACCTGGATAGTACGCCGGTGTAGCGATAAAAATAGTGTACTGGCCAATAACTTTCTAATTTAACTTATTCGCATTATGCGGTTGCCCCACGGTAACTTTCCGGACATTTCAAAAAATTTGCAGCTGTTTCTTACCTGGATAGTACGCCAGCGTAGCGATAAAAATAGTGTACTGGCCAATAACTTTCTAATTTAACTTATTCGCATATGCGGTTGCCCCACGGTAACTTTGCAAATTACCATGTAGTGCATTAGCTCAATTCGTTTTGTGGTATATGTTTGGCCGTATGTTGGTATTCGCTGGCGTTGTGAGAAGCCTTGAGCTACTCAACAACAATCTCGTCATAGCTTAGTGATTAGAGAACATAATTCTAATAATTCAAGTTCGGCTTATCAGGAAAGAGTAGTTCGTTTAGAACTACTTGAAATATAATCCAACTCGTGCAGCATCGTGTTATATTATAACTAGATGCTCCGCTAAGACCAGTTGATGGCTGTAATTTAAATACACTCGGTAAAAATAACTTTAATACTGTTATGCGATCGGCAAAGAAACTGTCGGGCAGCACTGATGAGGGCCTATGATGTAATCCTACATGATGTACCTAACGTAATTACTAGTGATTATGCACAGTGAACATATGATTGGGTTGGTTTTTAATAGGTTTATTCTGTAATAACAAATGTGTCTAACAAACTGTACGCCTTCAGCCCGAAAATTTTGGTACCACTGGATTCAGTTAATCGAAACGGTTAAAATCACAATTAGAACCATATTTATGACTATTTTTTCGATTCTTACATATCATTCAATGAGCTTAGTCGATTGGTGGCAAAATTAGCCGAATTCTTGGGTTTACGGCTAGGGAAGGCTTAGGATTTTACTTAAATGACCGTAGCCCTTTAACCCATGAAGAAATTGAATTGATTTTGGCGCCACTGGACTGAGCTCTTCAATGCGGTTCTAATGGTAAATTAAATTATACATCTACTGAAATTAGATCGGACTCGCGGCAGTAGCCGAGAAGATCCAACAAAATTAGGTTAGCTTTTGCACTAAAATTATATTTTGTCCATGTAGTAAAATCTCAAAAACTAAATATAATATAACTTTTCTTAATTTTAACAAAAAATGAAACTTTTATTTTTGATTCTGAACATTCTTATTGCGTACCTAGTTCAGTATAGTACCTATCAGGATCTATATATGATTCCTAGGTGATACCTATTCGTACCTACAACAGAGGTGGTATGCGAGTATGTTCATCTTTGAGTTCAGGAGTTGCCGTTGAAACTTACATTTTTCGGAATTTATGCCTGCTTTATTATCTAGGGTAAACCCATCCTTAATAATTTTCATAGTAGTTTGTTACAAATATAATTTTAAGGCTCATCGAATGCCAAGTGTAACTACGGTGGAGGTCCCCGATGGCATTGCGTGGGCGGCTGTCGTTAAACATCTGATGATTAAGTATGTTTATTGTGTAGCCAAATTCTTAGTTTTATCAATTTTCGATTTTGGTTTTAGCTTATTAATATTGTTTTATGAGTACATTAATGCCCCCCTTAACTAGGCAACATGTTGTCCCCTTTCACACGAGATTGAAGGCTAGACAATTGGCCACCTGAATTGAATTTACTCATGTAATATTATTTGTTCTTCGAACAGTGTGGTCGTCGACATTACGATTAGGCTGTTGTGGCAACGCTTCGTCTATTTAATTCAAAAGGTGATGTATGCTTTCAAAAAATTCTGCTGTAATGACACATGTTAACGTGTGAATTTGTGAAAGTCATGTCAAGATGGGCAGATAGATATTCAATCAGAGCAATGAATATTTTAGTTTATTGCATTACATTAAAATTGAATACAAATTATCGTGATTATGTAGATATTGCAGGAAATGTTGGCTTGGGCTTTGGTTGAACGTTTATGTGTTTATAAACACGTCTACCATGATTAAAATGATTTTTTTATAGGTACAAGATCGAAATTGCCGGAGGACTTGGTCCTACAGTTGGCAAAGTTTGGCGGATCGGGCTTATGGGATATAATTGGTATGTTTAGACGACTCATGATCAGTAGTACTGTTTTAGAAGTCATGTTCTCGAAGTCTAATACTAGGAGAATTATTCGGACATGTGCAGTGCACGGTAAGTTAAAAAAATTAAAATGTTGGTTATGTAATTTTGTAATAGAGTAAGCAACTTTCGGGGCAATTAAAATAGCTGTTGTGGTGAATGTGGACTTTGAACCTTCACTCGTAATAGGTCGAATCCTTTCGAAGAAAAGTGTCATAGTCAAAGCGATTGAGTTTCATATACATAAATTTCACACTTCCGTCAAACACTTCAAACTAACGCAGCAGCAGCAGCGAACAAAATAATTATTTTTGGTATGACGCAGGATTTTCAACGCAACAATTGTTCTATAACCTTGTCGCCGATGAAGCTTATTGGAATAGGTGATTTCATTGCTATAATATATTATATGACGTGTGCTCGATGTACAGGTTCAATCAGAATTATGTTTCTTTTGATGCTGATCGTTTTCGTTTAAACGGCAATTCATCATTTTTGATTTACTTAACCAAGTCAGATCGTGTTAAAATAGAAAAAACACAAACTACATAAGTTTGCGTTTATTTATGGTCCGTCACTGTAACATGGTTCCATGGTTTCATATAGATCGATCCCTTATTTTGGCGTAATAGATAAACTTAGCATATGAAATGACAGGTAAAATGTTTAAAGGCATGTTCATTAAGGTCGTTTAATACCTTATGTCTTCTGGTGAGGAAGATGAATTAAAAACTCCGTGGTCGCTGGGCTACTGTACTGCCGTTTTTAGGTCTCCAATATCCGGTCTTTTTTGATTGGTTCTGATCACGCTTATAATGCTTGCGGGCATGTATTATTGACGCCAAGAGGCGACTGTAGCAGTAAATTTTTGTTCGCTTACATTCATCGCATTTACGATCCTGAATTGACTTGACACAAGAACAACCCAAGTGTATGCACCTAAAGTGCGCTCACGCATAACGCGACTTTGGTTGCACGGATTGATTCGTGCGATGGCTCATTTGAAAACTTGAAATCTCTATTTGGGCAACAAGACCCCAAGCCCGGTGCCAATATGTTTCCCTGAAAAGCAGGACAAAGCGGCTAGGGTAGGTCCCGACGGGTTCCAAAATTTACGTTAGTTAATGTATCTCAACAACAGTGTAGATATCTTAGTCAAATTAGGCTTTTTTATAGAACAAGCGCCATCTATCAAGGTTGCATAAAATTCCTTGCTTTGAAGTTTTCTTATGATGTGGTATTGCGTCAAAACGGGTTCTAATTTGGGCCCATGAGACCCAAAATACAGGAAAATGGTAATATCTCCGCAACCGCTCGAGCCATATATAAATGTTTTTCGTCTAATTTTGGTAGAGCAATTCATTCTCTATGTGGTAACTAAAAATTGTGTGCTGCTAATGTCATTATTTACGCTACAAGGTTGGGTCAAAACTATTTTTTCCGTAGGACCATTGGACACAAAATACACGGAAATGGTAATATCTTTGTAACCGCTAAAGCTACATATGAATGTTTTTGGTCTCATTTTGTAGCGCAAAATTATTCTCTATGTAGTTGAAAATGGTGTTCTGCTTTTGTCATTTACGTTGCAGCTATATAGGTGTTTCGGTCTCATTTTGTAGAGCTATTCATTCTCTATATAGTTGCAAATTGTGGGATGCTATTGACATTATTTTTTGCGCTACGGGTTTGGGTCAAAACGGCTTTTTCTATACGCTCATGGGACCCAAAAAACACGAAAATGGTAGTATCTCCAATTACAGAGTCAAGCTCAACAGGGTCTTCTTTCCCCGTCGACTTCGCGGTGCCCGATCCCACCGCTGTGGTTTCGCTAGATAGTAGATACGGACAGTAGGAATCTCGTTAATCCATTCATGCGCGTCACTAATTAGATGACGAGGCATTTGGCTACCTTGTAGGTAGCGACCTATCGTCGTAGGTTAGCTTTGAACACATCGAAAAATCTCGTCTAGGCCAGCATAATCATTATGGATTAATTGTCCCTGATCTGGGCTGGCCACGTTTTCCCTTTTTAATGAGAGGGAGCAACTCAGGGCGTTTCCAGAAGAACCCAACATCCACAGCTCCCCGCCGTTAAGCTAAGGGAGCCGCTTCACAAGTCAGTGCCATAGTGATCCCGCTAAATCGCTACTATCTTTTGTTCCCTGCCGTCTTTCGCGCATCCTATACGGACATAGCGGCGCTACTGAACCGGCAGTTAAGGAACGGAGTTCCCGAGTGTCGCTCTTATTGCCTTCTGTGCCCCCTTCGGGCTCCGAATGTTCTTTTGTAGAATGATTCAACGCATTCAATGCTACCTTCCAGTGATCTTACCACCAGTAACTTCCGAAGACCCTTTGATATTCCGAGGTCTGCCAATAGTCTGTCTGATTTTCTTGACATGGCACCTCTATATGAGATAATTAGGGCTCCGTAGGTCACTGAAGTAATTTCACACCTTCTATTATCGCTGTTGATGTTGTTTTTCACCCACGAGGTGATCTCGTCATTATCGTAATGTTGCACCTTAGAACTATATGCCCTTGATAATGCCCCCGGTTCATTGGTGGACACTATTGCGGTGTCTATTACGTATCCTTTACCATTTTTGCAAGCCACAATGTCCGGTTTTCGGAGACCAGCCCTGGAATTGGAATTCTGGGCTCGACCAATACAGAGAATTTCTTTTTCACCAGGTTATTTGCTAGCATTTTTGAGGTGTTGTCATGCCTTTTGACCCTCTTGTCATGGACTCGATCGCATTTCTGCAGTATATGTCCGAGGGTTTCTTTCGAGCCACAGCCGGCGTCACACATAGGTATCACCTGGTTTCCTCTGTTAGCTCTACTTCGTGTCGGCCATAGGTTGCCCCTAATCTTAAGGGCCTTTGCAACCTTAAGAGAGTCATAGTTACTCCCGCCGTTTACCCGCGCTTGGTTGAATTTCTTCACTTTGACATTCAGAGCACTGTGCGGAAATCACATTGCGTCAGTACCGACTGACGGCTATCGCAATGCTTTGTTTTAATTAGACAGTCGGATTCCACTTGTCCGTGCCAGTTCTAAGTTAGTTGTTTAACGCCGGACGAAGCGGAAATTGCAAGCAAAGTCCGCATAGCTGAAGCATTCCACGGGAAGGTCCCAGCACTAGTCCGCTCGGGCTATATAAATGTTTTTGGTCTCATTTTGATAGAGCAGCATCGATGTAGCTGCAAATAGTGTGCTGCTATTGTCTTATTTAAGCTGCAGAGTTCGGTCAAAACTGGTTTTTCCATGGGACCCAAACTACACGAAAATGGAAATATGTCCGCAACCGCTAGAGCTATATGAAAGTTTTTGGTCGCATTTTATACGCAGTTCTCTATGTAGTTGAAAATTGTGTTCTGCTATTGTCATTATTTACGTTGTGTCAAGACGAGTTTTCCGTGGGTTCATACGACCCAAAATATACGAGAATGGTAATATCGCTGCAACCGCCGGAGCTATATGGGTGTTTTGGTATCATTTTGTAGAGCAATTCAGTAATTATTTGTAATAATTTGTTGCTCAATGTGTCTGTGTACATCTCTGCAAGTTACAAATTCAACACTCAGAATTACCGCCTTGGATATAAGACAATCTACCTACTAGTTGACATTATTTTCGTTGCATCGCTGATAGTCGGAACACAATCATCAACAGATCGCTTAATATAAGTATGTACATATTGTTGCATAATAATTTTATTGTTACTCGAGTTGTTATTGTAAATATTAAGCGTTACTCGAGTTAGTATTCAGCTTTTTTTAAGAAAAACCATAATACTTTTCTGATCCTACTTTTCCATTTTTTCTTTTCCACACTGATTTTACTTTTATTGTGAGTCTCGGTATCGCATATTATTTCTATAATGTAACCGAAGTAAACAGGAGCTGAGTCAATTTTAACGATTAGAACAATGACAACCATAGTCCAGACATTTTTCAGGACCGTATACGTACTGTATGTGCAGGCGGAAATTAACTCTTAATACATTCAGAAGGAGGCGCTGCCTACTGGTCACGTCCGCTCCTTACGATTTTTTTGGCTATATATTTTTCAGCACCGAAGAAAATGTTCGAAAAGTACTAGCTGCGCTGGACGATGCTCTGAAAGTTTGTCGAACAGATTCGCCCAAGTTGTAAATTAGCGTTATTTTTTACTTTGACGTTGATTCCCGATAGATTTGCTCAGAATGTGTTTTTTCTTATTCATGTGTGCGTAAAATAAAGCAACTACAGCATAACGTTGACCCCGGTCTGCTGCAATATTTGGTATAATGGTTTGGTCGTTATGTCAATAGTGAATTAATGTCAAAATAATGTTGTGTTTTGTGATAGAATTTTAAAATTTATAATGTTTGCGGCTGATTTTTTTTGTAAAATCTCACATGATTTTTTATTCTACGAAAAGTTTTAAAAATTGCATGGTCTATTTGTTCGTGATGTCATTTTTCCTTAGAAAACACGAAGGGCGAATGTCAAAATATATCGTCTCTATGTTCTTTCGGTGTTATACGTTTTATACATCTAGCGAAAATGTTTGTTTGGCCACATTAGGGTCATTTCACGAAACCATGTACTTTTGAAACACCACTTTTTGAAGCCAAAATGAAACGTTTTCAAATGTACAGTGTCTAGACCCCTACCGATGTAAAAACCCTGAATTTTCGAATATCGATGTCTCTATGCAAAACGAGCTACCTGAAACCTGCTACAGGGGTTGGAAAGGCCCCCTGGGGGTCAAATTTTAATCCGAAATACAGTCACGGCCAGAAATAAGTGCAAAATAATCGATCGAAATTTCGATCGATTTCGATTAAACGAAATTTCGATCGATTTCGATTAAACGAAATTTCGATCTATTTCGATTTCGTTCGATTTCGATCGTTTTCGATTTTTGCGCAATTAGATAAATTTCAAAATTTTAAAATTTCGATTTTTTTCGATTAAACGAAATTTCGATCGATTTCGATTAAACGAATTTTCGATCGATTGCGATTTCGATCGTTTTCGATTGCACTTATTTCTGGCCAGGACTGTAAGTCATTATTCTGTAGGTTGACGGAGTGACACGCAAACCATGGTCTGTTTTTATGCAAGTCGGATCAAAATGGTCCTCGTCAAGCCATTTGGAGCACTTGCGACCTAAAATTGATGCTGCTAGGGCATTCTTGGGGTTAAAAATCGACCAATTTAGAACAAGCCTGTCGCAGAAGTTTTTCTAGCGCAAAGGAGACAGCACCTACAGATACCATTTTATGCTCACAAACCAACCATTAGCGGGGGGCGTCCGAGAAAAAATTTCAGCCAGATCCTTTGGCCTTGTAAAAATTGGCACCCCGATAGGTTTTAGAGTCGGGGGGGGGGCTACACCTCAGGTCGGGGGGGGGGGGGGCTACACGTCAGGTCGGTGGGGCAACACCTCTGGTCGGGGGGGGGGGTGGCTACAGCTTCCACCAACATGCAACGCGCCAAACTTTAGCTACTTCTATACATTCTAGATGTAAGCTGGTATAAAACAAATACAATTGATCTATGACTAGCTTACATTTAAGTGGTGATACCAAGGACAATGCGTGTAGTAGATGTGCGGGCAGGCAGAAGGGTTCCCTAGCTGCCCAGTTAACAGCATGGCCCCATATCATAGTGCAATGACGATGAACTTATATGATTCTTACGACCTTCGATTACTTTTATTATACATGCGGTCGGGGGGCTACATTTTCATTAAAAATTTTTAATAGATGGATCGATTCTAGTGGGGCTTTACTATGTTTATATCCGGCCTATTGTAAGACTGTATGCTAAATTTGGCTTTTTTTAATTTAAGTTTGGTCAGGTGGTTGTGGGCTACATTTTGCATACCCTATTTTTGGCATTTTACGACCTTCGACCTCATAATGAAATAACACATGCACAGACGCTGATATTCTTTTTTAATAACACCTGTACTGATTACGATTACCGTTATATAGCATTTTTGGCGCTAGCGTACTTTGACGTTATTTACCAGCGTCCGAAAGCTGCCAGATTTGACCTTGGTCGGGGGGGCTACATGTCACGTAAAAAATTTTCGGAAGCTTGACGTCAGCTTCAGTGTCGATGGTTACTCCCAAGTTTTTCCGGAAAAATTAGCAAATACCAATGGATCACAGTGAAATGAAAAACACACATATGTATCACGTGCTAGCGATACGGCGAACATTTATATTGGAACATGTGTTTTTGGCTTCATTTGGGCAACCCGGGTTTGGGGCATCTGGCTCCTGCTATGTTTGGGGTACAGAGGTCCACCATACCTCATTATGACCGTCGGACATGCTATTACTACACCTCACAGCGACATCAAATTTCCTACGAAAAGACTGGTGGTATGGGCCAAAAAGCGCCGATATAGCCCCCCTCCCCCCGACTAAAATGACAATATGGTTTCGTGAAATGACCCATTAGCAGGCTTTATCAACTATTAGTGTCGCGGGACAAAGCAATTTGTTATTAGATGCAATATCTGTTATTTTACTCCTAACTTTCATTTTGTGGTTGTGGTTAATTTACTAACAAACGTCGCTTTTTCGTTGATCAATCAATGTATTCGCTTATGTTTTACAATGGATGGAAGTTTTGCGAACCTATATACAGCCTGTGTAGCAGAGTCAATGATGTAGTGTGTAAATACAATGTCTAGGGCGATTTTGAATTTTTATAAACCACTGAAAAGCGCGAATAATTAATATTGAAAAAATATACCTAGTCTTTTATGCAAAAATATAAGCAGCCTTGGATGCGAGCATATCTTAATTGACCATCGTTTAAATCATACCACTGTTTGGTAATGGTGTGGTGGTGTCTTACACATCGTTTTATTATACAGCGTATGTACTGTATGCCATTGGATGGTATAGCAGACCAAAATTCCACATGCTGGGTCTTTTATAACGTAAACGCACTGTGCTTTAAACTGGTGTTTGACGCTTGATGATTTGTAAGAAGTTTATTTGCGAATACTTTTTGTTAGCAATTGGGTCAATAATAATGTACGCAGTCCTGTTGAGTTTGGTAATGTATCGCTGCTTTTGCTCAAAAATAGAATGTTATGTTGCATGTGTTTTACTATTGCATACTAAAGTATTTTTAAATTTAAAGTATTATGGTTACATTCCATGTTATAATCACTTTAAAATATGTCACAATACATATAATACTGTGATGGTTGCACCCGCAAAGTTTTTTGCTTGTTTCACGAGTTACTATTACAAAATTGCGATACTGTAGTGGTTCAGCAGTCGCCGTAAAGGACTGTCGATTTTCAAGCGAACGAGTATCGTGCTTGAGATTCGGGTCAAGCGGACGGTATGAAGATTACACCGCCCTCGGTATACTAAGTGTAAGTCTTTAGCTCAAGCTATAATCCATGGGAGCTAAGCTACATAATAGAATTATGAGCTTTATACTAACCCTCCCCACGCACTACATACGAACTTCTTTTTTTAAAGAATATAACGTTACGAGGCCTTTTCTTCTTAATTAATAAAATTTTGTTTTTTGTGCTAATCCTAGTTTTCGTTTCGCGAACGAGACAGTTTCTTTCGGCGAGTACTCGGGGTTGTTCAGACCCTGTTTACGGAAGCATGGTGTTTGATTCTGTTGTTAATAGCCAGAAATTGACAACTGCACATGTGACTTAAAATATCAGCGTAAAGGATACCGATGGATGCGTGTTTATTTATGCGTGAAGATATGACAGAACGAACCGCCTTATCATAAAACGCCTAAACCATAATATATGAATTCAACTTAAAAGTCGGCGCTTGTGACATTTTTTAGTTGTTAGTATGGAAAGTTTATGGACAGATATGCAGTACGTTTACTTTTTGTGTCACTTTTACACATTTTATGTATTAAGATTCATGTAGCTAAGCTCAATACCTGATCAGTTATAATCTAAATTTAACTGCGAGGAAATATTAGTAAACTGTTTTATCAGTAACTTATGGCACACTGTACAATTGTAGATACGGTTTGTTACTCTAAATTTAACTGCGAGGAAATATTAGTAAACTGTGCTTATCAGTAACTTATGGCACGCTGTACAGTTAGATTCGGTTTGTAACTCTAAATTTAACTGCGAGGAAATATTAGTAAACTGTGTTTATCAGTAACTTATGGCACGCTGTACAGTTAGATTATGTTTGTAACTCTAAATTTAACTGCGAGGAAATATTCGTAAACTGTGTTTATCAGTAACTTATGGCACGCTGTACAGTTAGATTCAGTTTGTAACTCTAAATTTAACTGCGAGGAAATATTAGTAAACTGTGTTTATCAGTAACTTATGGCACGCTGTACGGTTAGATTCGGTGTGTAACTCTAAATTTAACTGCGAGGAAATATTACTAAACTGTGTTTATCAGTAACTTATGGCACGCTGTACAGTTAGATTCGGCGTGTAGTGTAATTCTGCTGCTGTGCCGACGTCGGATCCTAATGTCGGCCAGTGTAATGCTTAGAAATTCATGGTTTCCGTTTTCGATGTACGTATAGGCCCTATTCTTACCCTAAACTTTACAACCATGGCTTTGTCTAAGAAGGTAGGGAGGGGGTGGGGTATCGTTACCAAACCTCTCGCACTACGGGTGTTCTTTTTTTCTAACAATATAACGTCGGAACACTAAAGGTGTTAATATTACATAATTATCTAATCTGGATTTTGTATGACAATTCCAAAGATAAGCTTCGCCGGTTTCTTTACTAGGGTTGGCCTGTACGATATTGAGCTCAAATTATGCGACGTTCACTTTATAATGTGTCCTATTTCAATTTATAAATCATGTACCCCACCCACACAGTGTGTCTTAGGTACCCCTATGTTTTTATACATTTTTGTAAGGGTAGGTAGCTAGGCGTATTGCCACTTGACGACGGTGTCTTCTTTCGAATGTTATTGACAGTGTGCGGCATAATCTCGCTAATATAAATATGTTCTAGATAGAAATATCGAGATTTTTTTAAATACACAGCCCAACTGACTAGTACAGACGATGGCCGTTACTGTTAATTCGCACCAAGTTAGAAGCTAATGGTGTGTGCGACACAAAAAAACTTATAGTTAGGGGTGTGTCGTACACCCTCGGAAGTTTATTTAAGGTGTGTGTGGTACTGACTGTCTGGGGTCGCGACAACAAGGGGATATAAGCTCCAAACAGCGAAGACATTATAACGTGAACGTCGCATTATGTAGATCTCATTTTCGTGGCGTTGAACAAGAGCTATAGGTTACCTACATAAAAACCGTGTTGTACAAGAAATTTGTCGGAAATGTGTTTCGTATTATTTTCAAATTTACGATTCCCGGTTTACATATACCTATATTTTGTTTGTTATCAACACATGATTAACATTTGATATAATTATATATTTATTACAAAATTGTCTCATTTGTTTTTATATAGTGACGATAACCTAACAAGTTGACATGGTTTGCCAACTAAAATATTGCTGTGCGTTTTATGCACATAAAGTAAAGTTTAATCCATGTACAAACAGTTGCGGTTACTCCAGTTTCGGCATCCATAACTTGTTTCGAAGTGTTTACACGTTTCGCTGTTGGTACATTTATTTACCAAACGATATTTTCTATGTATGTTTGGACCATTAAAATTGTTGTGGTTCCTGATAAAACACGTGATAATTTGTCCACGGTTAACTCATGTAGTCCACAAAAATTTGCGGTCAGTGCAACTTGGGGCGGAAATAAAATGCATCCTATGCCTATCTCGATATATATACTAAGCCTTAGTCTAAGCTAAGGTACCTATATAAGCCATATACTAAGACTAAGTCGGGGGCTGCCGCCCTCGAACCCCCGCTCTGATTTTCTAACGTTATAACATCCGGCCCCTAAAAGTGACAAGGGCCACAATGGCGATCCGTCCTGTTTCGTAATTCATAACTTTTAGCGAATTGTTTACAAGTTTCACTATACTTTTATCCTGAAATTGTTTCTATGTGTTTTGGACCATTAAAATTTTTGTGCTTTCCTGCTAAAAATGATTTATCCATGTTAACTGATGTAGCACTATGGTGTTTTATGTAATTGTACATAAGGCTTATTCTTATGCCGCTTCTGAACGTAGGAATTTCTTGCTTGACAGTAGGACATATATATTTGAGCAAATCTTTGTTTTCAGGATTAGGGTTTTCAGTTTGATTATATATAACTATTTGCTATACCCCATTTACTGTTTGATTGGACCGTTGTTAATACATATATGCGATTTGTTATTTATCAATAAATTTTATCATACTTGTAGTTTTGTTGACAAAACATCATGAGAATGTCATCGGATTTGAATGTTTGCAAAGTTAAACATATCTCGATTTGGTGAGCTATTTTAGCTGAAAAAATATTTCTTTAAGCAAAGTTTTATGGTTTTGTCCGTGAAAGGTGTTCTAATGTGAACAGAATATATAAGGTTCGAAGTTTAGCGTGGCTTTCCTTAACCTTCATTCGGGATTGATTTTAATGACCTCGTACGTTGATTATTCTTGTGTCTGTCAAAATCACTGACCGATGTTCTTGTTTTGGTACACGTTTCAGTTTGTCGCGAGACGTTTCAGTTTGTCGCGAGCTTCTGTGTACCACATTTTTTTAGTTTCCGATATGCCCCCGATTCTAGTCTACATTTTTGATTAGTGGATCTCCTTTTCCAGTGTTTTTACTTATCCATTATTTTCTTCCACATTTTCTAGTTTCTCGTTCTCCATCTTTTTCCTGTTCAAACATATCACCGTCATCAAAAGTTCCAGAGTTTCGCGTTACTCGGTTCGTTCCCGAGTGCCCTGCTTTCCAATAGTTTCCCCTTGAGAAAGTTACCTTTTATCCTGAAAGGATTTATCTTTTCCGCCAAGTTTTTTTGCATTTTTCAGTCCTCAGTCTCCTAGGTTTTCCAGTTGCTCAACATTTTCCTGTTTCCCGAATTTTCCCTTATGTCGACAGCCTCAGTTCCCAACATTTTTCTTAGTTTCTGAATTTCCTGTTTCCCATGTCTTTCCCGCTTCCCACATTTTCTTATTTGTCCAGTTCCACGTTTCCCAACATTTTCTGAGTTTCCTGGTTCCCACGTTTTCTTACCTTTCGAGGTTTTCGTTTCCCACTTTTATGATCTCCCGTTTCCCATATTTTCCAGTTCCCGAATTTCCCATTTTCTAGATTTTTTCTGCTTGCTACATCTTCCATTTTGCACATTTCCGTTTTTCCGTTGCCAACCTTTCGCGGTTTACCTAATATTTTCCAATTTCCCATGCTTCCGAGTTTCCGGTTTCTCACTTTTCTAGTTATCCCAGTTTTTCAGATTTACGGGTATCCGTTTCCTTTCCCACTTCCCGCTCATTTTTTGGTTTCCCAATTTCGATTTTCCAACTTTATCGTTTCCCAACCTTTTTCAGTGCTGTAACATTTTCCAAAATTCCCACATATATGTAAGTATGTATATATATATTCTATCTTCTCTAGTTTCCGAATTTTCCCGTTTCCCAACCTTTTGGAGTTTACCGATTTTCCACATTTTGCCGTTTCCCACATTTCCAGTTTCAGCAATAATAGAAATGAGGACAACAGTCTACAGCTTTAATGATGGCATAAACCGAGAAATTGCAATACATTTCGGATAAATGGTACGATACATTTGATATTCAGTTGGCCTCAGTGACACTGGGTCATTATTATTCTATAGATGTAAATCTTCTGATTATAACTAGATGCTACGCTAAGACCGTCGGATCTAGCGCCATTGGTTTTAATTATTTGCCAGCCAGATCAAATCAACTAATATTTAGATAAAACCAAACGGTTAATTATAAAAATTTCATTAATTGATAACATTTTATTCATAGTTAAACTTAAAGCAAATTGGGGTATTCTTTGCAAAGCTACAGACTATAGCAGTAACATTTGGACGTTCTGATCCAGAAAGTATATACACCTTTTATTTCATAGCTCCATAAATATTGAAATGATTTCAACGTATCCTTTTGTCGCAAAATCGGCATACACATGGTAAAACGTGACCTAAATTAAAAACAGCAATTCCAAAGCCATATGTTATGACAATGAATCATGCACAAAGCATAATCAACAATATTGTTTTTAGCAATCTACGTCGTAGTTTGGACAGTGTTAGTAAAATATCGACTGTGTAATATGCAGCTTATAGGTACACCCAATGTTAAAATTAAAGCAAACTGAAAATTTTTAGAACGTCTCTAACGGTTTATAAACGTAAACAACTATTTCGACGTGATTTTGGTTTAACATGGGCAATGTTTTATCCCAGCTCTTGGAAAGCAACACATTCCGAGAAATACTTGCACAATTATGTGATGTTGTTAACTGTAATCAACGATAAAAAATTTACATATATATCCCGTTTGTTCCTGAGCCATAGCCGTTGTTGTAACAAAACTTTGGTTTAGCGCGGTAACCTAACGACAGGACAGAGGTGTGCGTGGGCTCGGGTACTCATGGGTACGCTCGGGCCCAGGCAGGGCCGGGCCTAGGTCTCAAGCCCGCGGAGCCCGCGCGGGCCCGCGTCTCCAGCTTCACATATGAATATCAATTGGAATACTTGCAATTTTACATCATATTCCCACGCTCGCTTGTTTCATCAGCGCTATACTACCGCAATCCATTTTGCGATGTTTTGCTATTTCTTATATGAATCATTGTTTATTTTTAATGTTTTTGAGAGAATTGAATATTTCTAGTGATGGGAGAAATAACTACAACAAATACTTTGTATTATTTAGTTGTTTTGTTCAAATTTTGTTGCTACCTAAGGCACCCCTAATGACCTGAAAAATTTTTTGTCAGTAATTTTGCCAAAAGCGATATATTCTGAACTTCGTGATCGCGCCGAGTCGATTGATAACGGTTTCAGCCCAATCTGTTTTTTTTGATTGACATCGCCAGGCTGGAGACCAAAAGCAAACGACTCTAATAAAATCTGTAATATAAAGCAACAATTACCTTAATTGCCCCCATAGATAAAAATAAAACTATCAACAATATTTTGATCGATGAATTCCGCTGTCCGTATTTGTTTTATGCGAAAACTTCGACCATTGGACTTCGGCCATTTTCGTGCTAGTCTAAATACAGTACGTCGAATTAAAAAAATCATGAGTCGATTAACTTGTGCTAACAGCGAGGTGCTCTGACATGGCCTTGTTATATGGGGGTTTTCGACGTTTGTGTTTAGTTTTGCAGATCAAATCTGCTCACGAAACGCTGACTTAAAAATCGACTCCGTGGGCTCCCAAATGGCTGCGGGCCCGGGCCTAACGCTCGCGGGCACGGGCCGGGCCTGGGCTCAAAAATTCAGGCCCGCGCACACCTCTGCGACAGGATAATATGTCTTTAACACAAACAATTATTGGTTTCTAATTCAGCACGTTTTGCGGTGTGGATTGCTTGGAGAAGTATCTGTCGCAATATATAAATAATTCGGTGACGGTTACCCTTACATACAACAGGTAGCAAACAACATTTGGATGTTTCTGTCCTTGTGTTCACAGGAACTAGAAGAGTCATAAACTACTTTTTGCCGAATTGATGCTTGGTATTGTCTTACCGTAAACCTAGCAGTAAATATCATTTCCTATGTTCTGCGCACGATATGTTTCACTTGAAAATCCGCATTTCGATAAGTTATTTGTGGTGGTCCGTCTGCCCGGCTCAACCATATGGTGGTGATATCGTTCTGTTCGCTTGTGTAATTTTATACAATTACAGTTGTTTAATTTTGGCACAAAAAGTCGGAAATGCGCTGTGTGTATAATTTGCAAGTATAAGCAAATTTGGTATTGCGGCAATTATCTATGTTTGTTTCAGAAAAGCTGTAATTTCTGCTTAAATTATTAATTTTTTCCAATTTAAAGTCGCAAAAATGGTTTCCTTATCCGAGATTACACGGAATTGTGCTGCCGATACACCGTTTTCATTCGAGTATTGCTTGAGGAATAAAACTGTCGAAAAGATGGGAATGCGGCCGCCGAACGCTGTCAAAACCGGTACCACAATCGTGGGATTAGTTTTTAAAGACGGCGTGGCGATAGGAGCTGACTCGCGCGCCACTGAAGGTCCATTGGTGGCCGATAAATTTTGTCTGAAGCTTCATAAGCTATCCAATAACATCTATGCGTGTGGCGCAGGAACAGCTGCTGATTTAGATCAGGTTACTCGAATGCTGTCGGCTAACCTGAAACTACTCGAGTTGAACACAAAACGTAAAGCACGAGTGGTTGCGGCTCAACGAATGTTGCGTCAGCATCTGTTTCGCTATCAGGGCTACATTGGAGCGTATTTGATAATCGGTGGTGTCGATTACTACGGTCCTCATTTATACGCGGGCCATGCCCACGGTTCAGGGCAAAAGGTTCAATTTATTGCCGACGGATCCGGTGGCACGGCTGCCCTTGGAATTCTCGAGAAGGAGTATCAAATGGATATGGAACGTGAAGCGGGGGTCGAGCTTTTGAAGAAAGCGTGCTTCGCTGGAATGGCTAGCGATTTGATGTCGGGAAATTCGATGAACTATTGTGTTATTACTAAGGAGGGCTCTTTTGAAACTCGTGATGTGGTGCCTGATTTTTGCGTTTCTAGTGAAAAAGAAAATAGCTATCGCTATACGGAAAAATCAACCGTCGTTTTGAAGAAACACGATATTAAATTTGATGTGGTTGAAAAGATGGACATTTCATAAGTGTGTTTGTTTAGTTTGTGGTGGATGTGCTCATCTTAAGCAATGAGTTAAGTTTTTTGTGATTTATTAATTATTTTAATTCCAAATCTACTGAACGTGAAGACGGTTTTACATTTATTATTAAAGCGTAAATTTTGGTTGTCGCGGAATCCCCCAGCCTAAGGCGTAGCCTTCGGTGCTTGCTAAGCTTAGTGTTTCCCTTTGAAAAGATTCGATGAGAGACTCTGGTAATTTGTCACCCATATAAAACATTTACTCTCAGAATATTTTTATTATTCGAGGTCGTCTGTTACTTGACCTTTCCCTGGACAAACGTGCGTATTATTACGGTGATCGAAAGATAGACTACTAGGGCTCGCCATCTAATCGTCCAAGTATTCTCTAATACCTGTATGCTTTCCGGTGCAGTAATAAGGAACGTCTTCGCCCGGTTTCGACCAATGAATAAACTTCGCTTGCTGCGCTTCGTTATAGTTTTCTTTTCAAAGGCTGGACTACTCTGAAAAATTGTTTGAAATACATCCAACGTATTTTAGTCCATTCATGTTCCGCGGTATTTGTTTCATCCAATGATTACAGTTTAAGCAGTCGGCCTACCCGTACGGTAGTTTGTATACGTATTATTGTAAAGTAGCAGCATTGAAATTATGATTTTAATACATACGATATATTTTAGTCTATTCATGTTCCGCGGTATTTGTTTCATCCAATGATTACAGTTTAAGCAGTCGGCCTACCCGTACGGTAGTTTGTATACGTATTATTGTAAAGTAGCAGCATTGAAATTATGATTTTAATACATACGATATATTTTAGTCTATTCAAGTACCGCGGTATTTGTTTCATCCAATGATTACAGTTTAAGCAGTCGGCCTACCCGTACGGTAGTTTGTATATTATTGTAAAGTAGCAGCATTGAAATTATGATTTTAATACATACGATATATTTTAGTCCATTCAAGTTCCGCGGTATTTGTTTCATCCAATGATTGCAGTTTAAGCGGTCGGCCTACCCGTACGGTAGTTTGTATATTATTGTAAAATAGCAGCAGTGAAATTATGATTTTAATACATACGACATATTTTAGTCCATTCATGTTCCGCGGTATTTGTTTCATCCAATGATTGCAGTTTAAGCGGTCGGCCTACCCGTACGGTAGTTTGTATATTATTGTAAAGTAGCAGCAGTGAAATTATGATTTTAATACATACGATATATTTTAGTCCATTCAAGTTCCGCGGTATTTGTTTCATCCAATGATTGCAGTTTAAGCGGTCGGCCTACCCGTACGGTAGTTTGTATATTATTGTAAAGTAGCAGCATTGAAATTATGATTTTAATACATACGATATATTTTAGTCCATTCAAGTTCCGCGGTATTTGTTTCATCCAATGATTACAGTTTAAGCAGTCGGCCTACCCGTACGGTAGTTTGTATATTATTGTAAAGTAGCAGCAGTGAAATTATGATTTTAATACATACGATATATTTTAGTCCATTCAAGTTCCGCGGTATTTGTTTCATCCAATGATTACAGTTTAAGCAGTCGGCCTACCCGTACGGTAGTTTGTATATTATTGTAAAGTAGCAGCAGTGAAATTATGATTTTAATACATACGATATATTTTAGTCCATTCAAGTTCCGCGGTATTTGTTTCATCCAATGATTGCAGTTTAAGCGGTCGGCCTACCCGTACGGTAGTTTGTATATTATTGTAAAATAGCAGCAGTGAAATTATGATTTTAATACATACGACATATTTTAGTCCATTCATGTTCCGCGGTATTTGTTTCATCCAATGATTGCAGTTTAAGCGGTCGGCCTACCCGTACGGTAGTTTGTATATTATTGTAAAGTAGCAGCAGTGAAATTATGATTTTAATACATACGATATATTTTAGTCCATTCAAGTTCCGCGGTATTTGTTTCATCCAATGATTGCAGTTTAAGCGGTCGGCCTACCCGTACGGTAGTTTGTATATTATTGTAAAGTAGCAGCATTGAAATTATGATTTTAATACATACGATATATTTTAGTCCATTCAAGTTCCGCGGTATTTGTTTCATCCAATGATTACAGTTTAAGCAGTCGGCCTACCCGTACGGTAGTTTGTATATTATTGTAAAGTAGCAGCAGTGAAATTATGATTTTAATACATACGATATATTTTAGTCCATTCAAGTTCCGCGGTATTTGTTTCATCCAATGATTACAGTTTAAGCAGTCTGCCTACCCGTAAGGTAGGGGGGGGGGTTTGTATATTATTGTAAAGTAGCAGCAGTGAAATTATGATTTTAATACATACGATATATTTTAGTCCATTCAAGTTCCGCGGTATTTGTTTCATCCAATGATTACAGTTTAAGCAGTCGGCCTACCCGTACGGTAGTTTGTATATTATTGTAAAGTAGCAGCAGTGAAATTATGATTTTAATACATACGATATATTTTAGTCCATTCAAGTTCCGCGGTATTTGTTTCATCCAAACGATTGCAGTTTAAGCGGTCGGCCTACCCTTACGGTAGTTTGTATAGTATATGTAATAACCGGTGACGCGGCTGCATGGCGCAACTTCCTAACACCATGCCCATACGACCCCGGCTATCGTAACCTCAAGGGTGGACCGTGAATATTAAATTTTGAGCCTATTCTTGGTCAGACCCAAGAAGCTACGGAGCTTAGCAGGCCGCAGGCGCGCTTCACGGGGTGTGTTCGGACCCCGCCCGAAGGGTTGCGTACGTGTCTAGTATCGGGTATGATTTCTGAGGTCCCCCAGGGAGGCTAGCACCGACACCTGCTCGCAGGTCATGGAGCTTAGCCGCTATTCCCTATCTTAGACTCATCGGAAGTTGTTAAATTCTGTTTAGCGTAGTGAGTTTGAAATTAGACATGAAAAAGTCCCTAGAAATTTGAAGCTCAAGACGATTCGCCTAGATAAAATCATGGTATGCTCCGTGTTAGAGCATTGACCTATGTGGCCCCCACAGGGTTCCGACGAGCCCTGGGTGTTTTAATGTCGGATTATCAATGGCGTGGCCTGCGTTTTTCGATAAATGCTATTTCGAGGAAAGTATTCAAAATTCCTAGTGACCTTTTCGAATTATTGCTGATGACGAGGTAAATTTTCAACTGGGTCCTTTAGATATTATTCCTTTGTTCCAGCAAAATATCAGACAAATTGAATAGAAGGCCTTGCTCGTCAGGGCTTGCGGCATTCTCGCACTCAAGCCATGGCGAGCAGGGTCTGCTCGTCCGAATGGACAAACCATAGAGAAAACCAAAATTCCTAGCGTCTCGGATTGAGTTAAGTCTGAACACCGAGTTTAGAATACAAAGTTTATTGTAGTAATCAAGACTTATCAAGGGACGAGTGTCTTCCGAACGTATCTAGAAGCCTAACAACAGCTCAAGGGAGTCGCTTCAGTCCTATACATTATGGGGTGTAAGACATTAACACGGGCAAAAGGGACGGAGCATGCAGCTCCACGCGCGAGCGTGGACCAGGGGCGGTTAACCCTGCTTTACTCAATGTTAGCGAACTAATCAGCTATGCAGCACTAAGCAGGGGCCCTAGAGTGCTTCAGAAAATGCTCCTAAATACAAATCGTGCTGGGCGATGGGTACTTAAGCGGGGCTGAGAGAAAACGATGTTCGGAATTGACTACGCGAGCTCTACAACAGGGTCAGACCACTGCTCAACCAATATTGTCTGTAACGTCTAATGCGGAACACCTAATCACTTGTTCTGAGGCAGTCCGGCACTGGCGCCTATAAAATTGTTCCATCCTGTTGTGTTAGATGACAGTTTCTACCGAGACGTACGACTGACCGAACGACGGAGATGGGGGGGCAAGAAAAGCGGAAAAACTGAAGGATTCCTTTTAGTTCAAGCCGACCGGGTACGATCAGGGTTGTAACGCGGCGTGAGGCATCCTTTTAAACAGCTTGCGGGGCAACCCTATAGCCAGATGTTTTTTTTTTGTTGACCTTGATAACCAATCGTTTTCTCTTTGAATTTGATAACGGATTTCGAATTATGGGGCGAATCCTTTTTCTTACGGACCGCCCATATTGGGAGGCTAATACGGCCTCTTTTCCTACCTATGGGGTCGTTTTACATATTTGGGCCCTGGTGGATAACTCCGGGACGCGCTTGCGTCCTTTGTTTCTTTCTTTGGTTGCCAGTCCTTTGACTCTCCCTAACGCCTATCTTTTGAGTTCACTGCAATATTGCAGTGTTTAAACTGCACTGTTGTGCAGTTGAGTTATCACCAACGTAATAGTAAACGTTGGTGTGTTCCTATGGCTGAATGGTTAAGACTTAGAACTCTGCAGCGGACTTAAATTCTCCGTGCAGGTTCAACTCATGATACGGGAAAATACAACGGGCTGATACTGAAAGTATAGAGAAAACAAAAACTGGGCATACATAGTACATAGCCTAACGGGCAAACCGAGTAAAAATCAAAGAAAAGCTAAACTCAGCGATCAACTCGCTCTGAAAAGAAAAAAGGGTTTTGCGCTCGCCCGATTTGGGGCCGAAATGGCCAGAGCGAGGAGGTAAGTTTTCTTTAGTTTTAGAAGGTCTTAAAATTTTGTTTAAGGCGGGGACACAATGTGTTTCTCCCGTAAAAGTGATATCTAGTGGCGGCGTAGGGGTCAAACTTTTAATTCTGTTTCCTAGGGACAAAACCATTGCAAATTGTGATGGGGGACGCTAGTAAACTTAATTGCTTTGATTGCATTTTTATTTGCGTCCACCACTGGTGTATTACAGCCAAATGATGCCCCATCGGCACCGTCAGTCCGAGTCGACTAAATTTTGCTCAGCTGGAGGCGTGACCCTCCGGCTTATTTTTTGAATAAGGCGGGCCCTAGTGGGATGTTCTGGGTTGATCCAGTCAGTCGTCACGAAGGAACTCGCACTATAATGAGATACGCACAGAAGTGATTGAAATGCCTTAAAGTCAAAATCAAACGATGTAAATCGAGACGATCCCTAGACAGCAAACACCTTAAACTCAAGTGATAACACCTAGAATTTGATATGTCTTTTGTATTCCCAAATTTGCTTAGCTCAAGAGTAAAGTGAAATTTTAAGGGTTTCCTAAAACCCGACAGAGGCTAGTCCTCCGTCCCTAATCTGCATTTCTGTCCAAGCCCAAACACGGCATGAGCATTGGACGTTCGACTAAGCTGTAAATTTGGAAAACCATCAAAACGAACCATTGAACAATTCCAAAATGTGTGGTATGCACGTTCAAGAAATTTTACCGTGGTCGACTCAGGAAAATTCAGTGATCCTAACTCAAAAAGAAGCGATTCATGTAAAACTTGGACGAGAAGCGTCCATTTTGTTATATCCTACCTAAGACCACGGGGAATCAGAAAGACTTCGTATCGGTTAATCAGTCCTCACTACGCTCTGTACGAGTGTGGCCTAGTGCGCCTAACGTTTCCTACGCAGGAACTCGACTTCAGTAATTAATTCCAGGCAAGGTCAGGTGTAGCATTTCAGTGGGGTGGAAGTCCAAACATGAAAGTTTCTTCCTACAGGCAAAAACGTGCTACAATCGGGGTGCTTAAACGAACGGCCTGTTACTCTTCAACCAGCAGGGAAAATAAACCCCTGCTGTCGCCACTCCTTCAGTTACTTACGAACGTCGGTCCTCGGGGCAGCACCAGCTGAACCCCCTTCGCGAGGTATATACCTGCGCGGAAATCCTTTGTCCATCGAGTCGCCACGAGGTAAAACGAAAAAGCGAAACAAAGCAGAAGCGTACGAAAACTATAAAACACCGAAATACCGCGTCGGAGCCGGTCAGTAAAGTCGACCGAACTCCGCGCTGTCGAAGTCCAACTGATTCCACGAGTCGACGCGTTAGTCGTCGCCTCGAATTTTTCGCCTGTATGTTACGATGGCGATTTTGTCGCCATCCAATCGTCGTCGGTCGGGCAACGCCCATTTTTCTTGAGCTTTAGTTCAGTGTCCAATTGGGGACACTTCCGGAAAATTGAATCTTGACGGCTACCGTAAACCGTCGATGTCCTTAGGGAGAGTCGGCGTCAATTAAACTTGCCGACTTAGAGTTTGAATCTTCCGAGTACTCGGAAGTTGACCATCTGTGATTTCTCGTCCAAATTCTCCCAAGAAAAGTAATTTTGAAGTTTCAATTTCCCGTCCTCATCGCCGGATGTCCAGCGAAGTCAGATCCTATCCTAACAAGATTTGAACTCTTTCCGGTCCTAGCGTAACTTAAGCTATTTCAAATGGTTTTGGGTCACGCAATTTCCTTCTCCAGCCCCAATTAGCGTGACAATCTGCTCATAATTCGAACTATTTGCTCTTCCCAGTATATCCCGAGTCGGCAAACATCAACTCGGCCTTTGTTGTCCTCGACTTGCCGACGTCCTAATTAAGCTAAATCGAATCTAGCAGATGACCCTAGTACGCGAGGACATCCAAAAATGTTAGAAAAATTTGAGCTAATTTGGGATTTGTATGCGATTGCCGGCACTTCGAAGTCTCGCCGGGGGGAAACCAATAACGCGAGAGCGTCCGTCTCGAGGTCAGAGACGGGGCAAGCCTTAACGTACTTCTAAGTTGTCGGGCGCCCTGCTCCAGGCCCCCTAGAGTCCGCGGGAGGGCCCTAAAGTCACCCCCCGTTCGTCCTATACGTCCATCTTTGTCCGTCCGTAAAACTCTGAAATTTTACGAATTTTAGTACGTAGTGTCCTCGTCCGTCCGTTTTTTCTATGTCCTTATATATCGTTATATACATATATATATATATATCGGATACTCATAAAAGACACACGAACACATATACAAACATACACAACACACGCTAGACATTTCGGCGTCCTGAGCGACAGAAAGGTCGCTCAGGATAGACACAAACTCACAACACACCAAACACAACAACGACAAAGCAACAAAGAAGAAAACCGACCAGAAACGTCGGTTAAAGAGAGAAAATGAGGACAAAAACGAAAGGACAGCGAGGACACGAGGCGGGTGTGGGAAGGGTAGCGGGACAAGGGTAACCCGGTGGGAATTTCGATGGGCTGGGGCCGAATTTGGTCTCAGGACAGAAAACGGGGTTGATTGATACCAAACACGAGGGGGAAGGACGTAATAGCGGGTTGGAACCCACTTGTGGGTTCGGATGTGTATTAGTATGGGGGCGTTTAGCGGGCTCTCCTGCGCTAACGGAAGGGCGGAGCGACGCCCGCCAGGTATCGTTGGACTCAGCGTCCAACGACGATTTGAACGAGGGGTGATACCGCCATCGGGGCGGTAGAAGTAAAAGTGGTGCTAAAATTGGTGCGATTAGAGAGAGTCGAGGCAACGATGGGGGGCGCGTTTGTTGGTCGTACGGGTTAACGGAGCGGCGGAGCGAGACCCGCCGGGTATTTTTGGAGATGTCTCATCGAGACAAATCTAACGAGGGGCGATTCGCCCATTTTAGAGTAGAGTGAAAAATCTCGAATTGTCGGCGCCCATCAGCAGTTGACGACTGCTTTCTAGGCACTTCCTGTGGCTGTCGCGGGTCAGCGGGGATTCGGGCACAGGTACAGAGCATATGGTTGGATTCAACTAATCACGGTGAACAAAACGAGGGGTCGCGTGCACCGATTCTGACGCGGGGTGTGGCGGCGAGAGTGTTAGAAAGTGGGGTTCGTATTAGTTGCATACTACAATAGGTCGCAGAAACAAGGCCGGTTGGTTTAAAGGTTGTCCACAGCATAACACATGAATAGATACATGTATATATTTTGTATATGATGCATCCTAACTACATGGAAAGTGATGGTCCGGGTTCCCTGATGACAGTCCTACCTAGCGTAAGTAGCGAGTGTCTCTACGTGTTACAAGCGAAGTTGCGGCGTTGTCCGGAGGGCCTGTGAATATCTATTTGCAATTTTCAAAGCGTTTCACCAGCCTACTCTGGTTATTTTCCGTACCATGATATCGCAGACGGCGACGGACCTTTGAACGAGCCCGGCATCCGTCATCCCCGATAGTTACAAGTGCTACCAAAGTGTGATTTCCGTCTATTCTAGCTTGTTGTTTTCCATAACCATTACCTAATATATTATTATAATCAAGTAAACTTAACATTTTTGATTTCGGTCTTAACAGACGTGTTTTCCTGAACGTGCAGCTAGGGGCCTCCTATTCCCGGACGGTCGTAACCGTCAACCCTATAACACGAATACCTACCGGTTGAGTTGTCGACTGCCTTCCAACTGTCGTCGGCGTAGTACTCTATTCTCAGTTCTACAGGTCGGTTGGGGCTCCTTTCCTCGCAATTTGGGGACCGATCGGAACACTCGTCCCTGACGGATTACAATAATGCAAAATGGTCCATTGGGCCAAACGACATGTTTATGCGAGACTGCACATTATTTTTACACAAAATGTTAATATGCACATTTTATACGAAACAAGCTACACATTTCATACAAATAACTGCACATTTTATACAGAAATAACTTGCATATTTTATACAAAATAACTTGCACATTTTATACAAAATAACTTGCACATTTTATACAAAATAACTCGCACATTTTATACAAAATAACTTGCACATTTTATACAAAATAACTTGCACATTTTATACAAAACGACTTGCACATTTTATACAAAATAACTTACACATTCTATACAAAATAACTCGCACATTTTATACAAAATAACTTGCACGTTTTATACAAAATAACTTGCACATTTTATACAAAATAACTTGCACATTTTATACAAAATAACTTGCACATTTTATACAAAATACTTGCACATTTTATACAAAATAACTTGCACATCTTATACAAAATACTTGCACATTTTATACAAAATAGCCTGCACCTTTTATACAAAATAGCCTGCACCTTTTATACAAAATATTAACGTAAACCACACGGTCTATACTTTCCTGCAGAATGTCCGCTGGTGCGAGGCGACCCTTGTACGTGACCAGCCCTATCCGACGTATCCCAATCCAATTTTGGGTGTAGTTGTCCTAAAGTATCCGTGGCAGGGTCGGAACGACCCTGTTACATCTCTTATATTTTTAAATGGAAATTTTCGGACTTGGGTGTGGGGGGGGGGGGGGAGAGTTTTTTTGGGGCCGGTTTGCTAGGGTACCTGTTAACGAGGTCTGGTAATTTGAGACCTCTCTAAAAATTTGGTATGGCTTTTAGTACGACCTGTTACAGGAGTATCAGCAGGACGTATCCGTTGCTTGGTGGTTTGCCGTTTTGCTTTTGTAGGGCTGGGCATTAACGTTATTTACTGAGGTTGGGCCTGATCATGTAAAACGGTTGATAGTTACGTTGTAGTAAAATTTTGAGGAATTCCGAATGAGTCCTCAGTCCTCCTCCTATATTTTTAAGGGAAAAATGGACTTTCTACCTGGGGTCGGAAGATTGACTTGTGTCTTTCTTCGTCCCTCGTCGGTTGAATCCTACACAAACCTATAAATGCGGAATGACGTGACCATATTATTACAGAATTACTTCATGGTACGACATATACAATACGATCAATTGTCACCCTAGGTGCCAAGTCCTTGCTGGACTGGCTCCATTTTCGTTAAGCAGTCCCTTTTGCTTCATGACATCAGGCCTTCCACCCATCTACGGAGGAAGCCTACATAAGGTTCAGTTACGTGGGGTTCAGCAGGCGGGTTATCGCTGGGGCCCGTTTCCCACGCTGCCGATTCCAATAGTTCCGGCGGGTATAAGGGCATCGTCGATTTCTGCGCCCTGTCTGGAAATAGGCGTTTGATATCTTGGAAAGACTGAGTAAATTCCTCCGTCCACGCGCCTATGTCGTCTTGTCCAGCGTCCCATGTTGGTGGGGGTGGCGCGATGATTGCTCGGGCGTTATCGCTCAGAAGGTAGTCGAACGAGCAAATGTGCCGACGTACACGGCGCATGACTTTGCTTGGGGTGTCCAAGAGTCGACCCTCGAAAGGTTTGGACCGAAGGGCGGCTCTGTATCCGCCAAGTATCACGATAGTGTTGGTCTGCGGCGTTGCGATGCACGTCGCCAGGCGGATCAGGAACTGCATGGTGGCACCAGGCCAAGCGATGGCGAACCATCCCTTCGAGGCGGCCATCTTGACTAGCGGTGCGGCCATATCGTCGCCCAAAATAAGGACCTTGGGCCAGCTGACGATTCCGTGGCGGATGAAGGTCCGTAATTCTTCCAAGAGGCGTCCCATAACGTTATGGCATTGTTGTGGGCGTCGGCCGAAGGCGACGTCTTCCGGTCCAAGACCAATTCCCCAAAATGAATCGGAGCGGTTCGCCTCGAGCAATTGGGCGAAACCCGTGTCGAGAAGGGCCTTTTTGAATTTAGGGATTTTGAATTTTTCCATGAGCACCGTTCTCATGAGGTGAGGGAGAATCGGGCGAAGGCGCTCGGTTGTCTTCGGGTCGAGGAACTTTTGCTTGTTCCTACGGGAAATAGTTTTGACGTCTCGAGCTCCCAATTTTAAATCCGAGATGTCTTGTTTCGCCTGCTCCTCGTCGAACAGATAGGTGACGAGGAGCTGGTATCCTTGCTCCGTAGAAGCATATTCAATCGGGTATTGCGCGATTGTTTGGCCCAACGGAGCCATATTCGATAGTTCTGGCCAGCGCGTGCCTTTCGAGAGAAATGTTTCGATGGGAGCGGCATAGTTGATCGTATAAAATGGCACACGCGGCGATGAAATTTGTTCCATTGTGCCGATTTGCTGGTTGATGATTCCTGCAATAATATTCATCGCCATTAGTGGCGGTTCTTGAAGGTCGGTTGGCGCAGGAGCTCGAGTTCTTGGGGGAATGTTCGTGGCTGGCGTTAGCGTTACAATCGTCTTCCCCGAGGTGGTTGCTTTGGAGCTCGAACCACCTCCAGTCCAATGTCTTCGGGTTGCAATTGTCGTCGCCCGTCATTCTCGTCCGGTTCCAAGTCAGGATGTGCGGCCAACATGTCCTCAATGTCCTGGTCGTCAAATATGTCCCTGAAAGGTTCGAACATGTCGTGCTGTGCACGAGCACTCCTAGCTGGTGGATCCATAGGCATGACAGGGTCACGATGTCGAGTCGGAGGGGCAAAAGGCACGGTTTGCCTCACTGGGGCAGGGAGTCGGGGAGCAGGCTCTCGGGGAATCATGCGCGGTATTACCACTCGGGCTTCTGGTCCGTACGGTATATAGTCCGTATACACTCGGCGGCGGTCCCTAGCCTGACGATGTGGCTGGCGCCGAGTCGGTTCGGGAGGTTCTGCCTGGTCTTCGGTTTTCTTACCGCAAGGTCCTAACTCAGGAGATCCCTCGCTTTCCTCAGTAGAGGGGTCGAGTTCGAAACGGGGTCTTCGACTGGGTCCCGGTAAAAGTTGACTCAGGGGTGCTTCGTCGTCCCAGTCTTCCCAAGTAACGTGCGGTTGAGCTTTGGCGCGTGCGGGTCGAGCTAGAGTCCCTTTTGTGGCGGAGGCTGTGCCGCGCGGCGGCACCTTCTTCCTCCCCCGGATAGAAGAACCCTTGGTTGACTCGCTGATGGTTGAAGTTGCTTCACTAGCCGTGGGAACGGCTCGTCTTCGAGATCGTTTAGCTTCGTTGCCCTCCGAAGATTCGGTGGGTCGACGTGGCGCATTGATATCTCTCTCCTTTTCCTTACGTCTCCTAGCCAAACTCTCAACAAATTCTGCTACAATGTCGTCGGCGGCTATTTGGTCTTCCGTCGGCGGGTGCTGTATGATAGGTCCTGCTAAATATTCTACTAAGTCAGTGGCGTCCTGAAGTTCTCCTCGAGCACGGGCCTCTTCGTCTCTGATTTCGTCCAACAAACGTAAA
The DNA here is from genome assembly GCA_030248225.1 of Trileptium ribeirensis. Lineage (NCBI taxonomy): Eukaryota > Metazoa > Nematoda > Enoplea > Enoplida > Thoracostomopsidae > Trileptium > Trileptium ribeirensis. The sequence goes on along the minus strand of JASANE010023798.1, from coordinate 31,063 downwards.
TGCTTGGTTTCGAGGCATATCAATTCGCAATATTCGGTCATCAGCCAATCTTGATGTTGAAAATCGGAGAATCCCGGTCAATTATGTCGGAGCATTGTCTGCTATTTCGTTGAGGATGATCAGAAAGACCTTGTATTTGATTCGTTGGCCCAGGGGCAGCCAATACAGTTGTCGCAGTATATGGGAGATATGATCGCGTCGACGTGTGCCGGTTACAATTCTGGCAGCACCGTGCATGATGCGATGAAGAGGCTGTACACTGTAGACGTGGATCGCCGCATTACAATAATCGATCCTTGATATGATGAATGCTCGAATTACGCTCTTTGACATCGCTTTGTCGAGTCGATTTCGTATCCTGCGTATTTCGCGTAGTTGCCAAACACAAGTGCCAGATACATCTCGAATATGATTGTCAAAGTTTAGGCTACTATCAAGTATAACACCAAGAATTTTAAGATTACGATGAGGGATTAATTACTGCGTCAGATAGTCGAAATGTCTGCGGCTAAAGTAGATGAGCCCAGTCTTTAACTCATTAATTTTTAAGTTATTACTATGTAAGCACTGTTTTGTATGTGTCTACAATGCTTGCAATGAGATGACACCATCGCCAACGTCAACTGGAGCAAAGCTTTTGTATATTTGTATACCATCTGTGTAACTGTGTACTTGTAACCCAGCATTGTTGATAGTGTCCGGAAGCGGCGCAATCGAGATGTTAAAGAAAATCGATCTGACGACACTGCACTGGGGAACGCCGCTAGTTAGCACAGCTTTTTTGGAAAAGGTGTTGATTGATTGATGGAGGATAGTCAGGTACGATGTAAACCATTTCATGGAGTTTGGCGTCATTCCGATGCGGTACAGTCTTTCCAAAACTGTGGAATGACTGATAGTGTCAAAGAGCGCTGACATATCCAAACTAACAAGGATAACGATTCGCTGTCGACTGAACGAACATTGCATATCATTGCATATTTTGATGAGGGCTGTCTCAGTAGAATGTCTTTTGCCAAATGCAAGTTGATTAGTTGGAATTAAGTTATTTGTCTCCAGATGTTGATTTAGTTGTTTCAGAACTGTGCGTTCGATCAGTTTAGAGACGTTGGAAACGTGGCGATAGTTGTCCATTTCGAGACGGTAGCGATTGATTTCTTAAGACGGGGATGCAGAATGTCCATCTTATTCTTTGTTGGTATTGTTCCAGTGGTGATAGATTCATTGACCAATGATGTAAGTGGATTTAGAAGATCGCCAATAAATTGTTTACATATTTTAGAAGAAAGTACATACAGAGCACATCATTTATTATTAGTCATTAGTATAATCCTCCGGAATTCCTATTCTGAAACATCCGATAATTGCATCAGTGGAGCGTCATTGGAGATTCGTGGCGAAAATATCGTTTATTGTTGAAAGTAGGATCGTAGTGCTGCAATCTTTTGCACAAAATGAGTGGCAAAGTCATCGGCACGTTCGGGAGCTGGAGGTGTCTGATATTTCCGATTAAGGAATTTATGACTTTCCATTTGTTGCTGTTCGACGTTTCGTTGAAGAGTTTATGTTTACAGAGAATGTTTAGTTTTCGCTGACAGAGCTCTCAGTGTGCTCACTTTTGATTTATGTAGGCTACCTTATTCGTCATCGTTGGGTGAAGTAGCCAGTACCGTTCCCAACGTCTCAATATTGCTTTCGTTGTTTGGCATTCAGAGTCAAACCATGGAGACTCTGGTCGATCGCGGATTGTCTTGATATTGAGAGGCAGTAGATTATCGATGATGACAGAATACACGAGCATCAACAGAACAATTAGGTGGCAGGACAATCGATGGCAGTGATTTTTTGAAGCTCTCAACGTTTAGTGAGTTCCAGCATCTGTAGTTGATTGTCTTGATAAAGGCCTCAGCACGGATATGGCTATTAATATTAGTAATTATTAAGCTATGATTAGAGACGACACATTCTGAGCCAGTGACGCTTGACACAAGGTTGCTGATGTTGAGAGACTGAGCAATATAAAATGCCTTTCTACGGCATGTGTAGCATCGATCACATGTTGGCGCAATCCAATCAGTTGGAGAAGGTCATTGAAGGTGGCGTTCGTAATGGGAATGTTAAGATCGACCGTAATCAAAATGTCATTCGCGAAAGTCACGATTTATGTCATCGTAAGAAGTGGCAAGAGGTAGTTGAGGAAGGCGATAAACAACGAGTATGGCGATTGCTCTTCCGCTTGCGGTAATGTTTCCGCATAGAAATTCGAAGCTGTCAAAAGATAGCACAGAAGTTTCACTACGGTTTTTTGTAACTCAGTGTCTTGCGAAAAATGACAGTAAGTTCACCTCGGCGACTTATCGCTCTGTGCTTGGCTGCATTGCAGAAACTGGACGGTGTACATTCCTGGAGGGCGGCGAATCTAAGTCTCCGTAAGAGCAAGCACATGGAGATTGTGTGTGGGAATGGTGTGACGAATAAGTGCTGACTTCTTTGACAGCTAGCGAGCTTTGAGCAAATCAAGTACTGCGTTACTCGGCTTCTTCAGCATTGGTAAAAAGTTCGATTAGCACACAAAGGTTTTCAGGGCGTGAAATGAAACGTTTAAAGTCCCGAATCGTACGCTTTGGCAGACTATAACAAGACTGTACTATACTTAGTGCTGTACCACGGCCGGCTTTGATGTCTGTCATCAAACATTGACACATATTAGCTTATTTATAAATGTATATGTTATATGCTTAAATATGACAAGACTTGCATGGTTGGTACTTGATGGTACAAAATTCGTGCATGCTAGTTAAATTTATACACTAAAAAGCTCCGGTAGTGTGGTTTAATTCACTTGCTATACAGCGCTAGCACTAATCGTATAGACCACGGCCGACTGAACGGACGTCCATAAGTGCTGACCTAAAGACTTTCAACCATCTTAACGTCAGAAAATTGTTCAAGGCTATCCGGCCGATGGATTTGCCGCCGTTTAAGGCCGGAAAGTTGTTGACATGGTTTGACCAGCCATTGCCCAAAACTAATATCCACCAGTCCATCCTACAAATATTGTTTATTCTTACGAAGAGATTTGTTGACGTTCTCGCTCAAAGTATACAATTCGGCTACAACACAATATTATTTGATGAATATATTGATGAATATATTTGATGAATATATTGATTGACTACTGTTTATTTTTACGAAGAGATTTGTCGACGTTCTCGCTCAAAGTATACAATTCCGCTACAACACAATAATATTTGATGAATTTTATTAACGAAAATAGACGGAAGTTCACAACGTTCACCTTCTGTATTTGCTTGATAAGCTGTATGGATCAATTTAAAATATCATAGATATATACTAATGGATTATTTTTAGATGACACATATTTATTATCCGAAACCAATAATCTCAAGAATGTTTTCACTATTTCTATTTTTTTTCATTAAATCTTAAAAACAAAAACTTATTCCACTTTGAAATGAATTATTTTGGTGAAGTGCACACGTACAATACAATGACTAAATAAACGCGGTTGAGTTGAACCTGAACCTCACCTACCGAAGGTTCTTATTTTGGCGATCTCGGTTAAAGGCGATATTTTGAAAAGTTTGGACTAAAAAGGCTCGAAAAATTCCAACTTACTGGGAGAAGTGTGGACAAACTATCCACCGCTAAGCTGTTACAACCACCACCAGTGAAGACACCAGTGCCATGATATTTGGCTATTGTTTGTATAACGGATTTTTTTCTGAACAAAAAGAAACTAAATATATAATAACCAAATGCCATGGCAATAGCGATTTCGTACAATATGGTCGCTGCGATAATTTACGTACGGTGTGTGCACGAGCCAAGGCTGTTCATTTGTCAAGTGAGTACATGCTCCTAAAACATGATCTACAACAAATGACAATTGCCCTTATGCGGCGTTCACGTTATAATGTCCCCGATGTTTGGAACATTTCTCCCCTCTAGTCGCGACGCTATCATATAGACAGTCAGGGACACACTCATACCGTAAATCTATTTCCGAGGGTGTGCGATACACCCTAGCTACTACATTTTTTCTTTACGGTGTTGTACACACCATTAGATACCGATTTGGCGCGAATTAACAATAACGGATACGGTCTTTAGCTAATGATGTGCATTAGTCAGAACGCTGTGCTGTTTTCTTTAAAATCTCTATATTTTTTTCTAACCATAAGCATATTGATGATGTAATGCTGCACAGCTTCAATAAAAATACAAAAAGACACGGTGTACTTAACCCCATCGAAAAGTGGCAACACCCCTAGCTAGCTACCCTTGAAAAAATTTGAAAATAACAAGGGGATCTCTAAGATACCCTATTGTCGACAATGTGCTTGACACTATGTACATAGGTTCCAAACATTAGGTTCATTATAACTTGAACGCCGTATTATGTATGTGTCAACCAGTTCGTGGTGCCAAACAAACATTAACTTTAATTCGCGTTTGTTTTACTCAAATAGTCGTTTGTCCATTAATCGCACTATTTAGTTTTTTGTATGAATCGAAAAATTAGGAATTGAGACTTGAGAATTTTTACAAGATTCTGTTCGGGATGTTGACCAATAGAACAAAATATCACCGTGTGGGTACGTCAAGTTTACGCATAAATTTTTGTGTTTTCCTGAAGGAAAATATTGTTTTAAGGTAGGCATTGGCGTCTTTACATGATTATTATAGTTGAACGTTCTCATTTTTTGTCAGCAGACTGAATTTGTTTTTAGTTAATTATCATTTTAGTAAGTGTTTCAATACGAACTAAATTATATTCTATCTACAAAGCATAAATGGTAGTATCAAATTTAAGTCAATATTTCATTTTCTAGACGCTTTTAGCACACAAAGAACACACTGTTTGAGCAACAATAATATTAATACCTCGGCTTGTTGTTTGAGCATTCGGATGCTTTAGCATTCGGATGTATATTTATTCACACAGTCCAAATGTATATTTTATTTTATAAAGAAATATATTATTAATACTATGTCGGAATATTATTTTTTGATTCGACGGTACGAGTATGTATTTTGTTGCAATTTTGTACCAAAAATATATTTACATAAACAACAAATTATTTTATTAAAATATTATTTTATCAAAATATTAATCAGTTATATTGTTGGCGATTTACGTCGATACTGCGGTAGCTGTGTTCCTATACCAAAAAAAGATTATTTGGATAGATAACAGATTATTTTATCAAAATATTAATCAGTTATATTGTTGTCGATTTACGTCGATACTGTGGTAGCTGTGTTCCTATACCAAAAAAAGATTATTTGGATAGATAACAGATTATTTTATCAAAATATTAATCAGTTATATTGTTGTCGATTTACGTCGATACTGTGGTAGCTGTGTTCCTATACCAAAAAAAGATTATTTGGATAGATAACAGATTATTTTATCAAAATATTAATCAGTTATATTGTTGTCGATTTACGTCGATACTGTGGTAGCTGTGTTCCTATACAGGAAAAAAAGGATTATTTGGATAGATAACAGATTATTTTATCAAAATATTAATCAGTTATATTGTTGTCAATTTACGTCGATACTGTGGTAGCTGTGTTCCTATACCAAAAAAAGATTATTTGGATAGATAACAGATTATTTTATCAAAATATTAATCAGTTATATTGTTGTCGATTTACGTCGATACTGTGGTAGCTGTGTTCCTATACCAAAAAAAGATTATTTGGATAGATAACAGATTATTTTATCAAAATATTAATCAGTTATATTGTTGTCGATTTACGTCGATACTGTGGTAGCTGTGTTCCTATACCAAAAAATAATAATTTGTTAGATAAAAGATTATTTTATCAAAATATTAATCAGTTATATTGTTGTCGATTTACGTCGATACTGTGGTAGCTGTGTTCCTATACCAAAAAAAGATTATTTGGATAGATAACAGATTATTTTATCAAAATATTAATCAGTTATATTGTTGTCGATTTACGTCGATACTGTGGTAGCTGTGTTCCTATACCAAAAAAAGATTATTTGGATAGATAACAGATTATTTTATCAAAATATTAATCAGTTATATTGTTGTCGATTTACGTCGATACTGTGGTAGCTGTGTTCCTATACCAAAAAAGATTATTTGGATAGATAACAGATTATTTTATCAAAATATTAATCAGTTATATTGTTGTCGATTTACGTCGATACTGTGGTAGCTGTGTTCCTATACCAAAAAAAGATTATTTGGATAGATAACAGATTATTTTATCAAAATATTAATCAGTTATATTGTTGTCGATTTACGTCGATACTGTGGTAGCTGTGTTCCTATACCAAAAAAAGATTATTTGGATAGATAACAGATTATTTTATCAAAATATTAATCAGTTATATTGTTGTCGATTTACGTCGATACTGTGGTAGCTGTGTTCCTATACCAAAAAAAGATTATTTGGATAGATAACAGATTATTTTATCAAAATATTAATCAGTTATATTGTTGTCGATTTACGTCGATACTGTGGTAGCTGTGTTCCTATACCAAAAAAAGATTATTTGGATAGATAACAGATTATTTTATCAAAATATTAATCAGTTATATTGTTGTCGATTTACGTCGATACTGTGGTAGCTGTGTTCCTATACCAAAAAAAGATTATTTGGATAGATAACAGATTATTTTATCAAAATATTAATCAGTTATATTGTTGTCGATTTACGTCGATACTGTGGTAGCTGTGTTCCTATACCAAAAAAAGATTATTTGGATAGATAACAGATTATTTTATCAAAATATTAATCAGTTATATTGTTGTCGATTTACGTCGATACTGTGGTAGCTGTGTTCCTATACCAAAAAAAGATTATTTGGATAGATAACAGATTATTTTATCAAAATATTAATCAGTTATATTGTTGTCGATTTACGTCGATACTGTGGTAGCTGTGTTCCTATACCAAAAAAAGATTATTTGGATAGATAACAGATTATTTTATCAAAATATTAATCAGTTATATTGTTGTCGATTTACGTCGATACTGTGGTAGCTGTGTTCCTATACCAAAAAAAGATTATTTGGATAGATAACAGATTATTTTATCAAAATATTAATCAGTTATATTGTTGTCGATTTACGTCGATACTGTGGTAGCTGTGTTCCTATACCAAAAAAAGATTATTTGGATAGATAACAGATTATTTTATCAAAATATTAATCAGTTATATTGTTGTCGATTTACGTCGATACTGTGGTAGCTGTGTTCCTATACCAAAAAAAGATTATTTGGATAGATAACAGATTATTTTATCAAAATATTAATCAGTTATATTGTTGTCGATTTACGTCGATACTGTGGTAGCTGTGTTCCTATACCAAAAAAAGATTATTTGGATAGATAACAGATTATTTTATCAAAACATTTACAGATTATTTTATCAAAATATCAGCTAACGTTAAGAACAACTAATATTAGAAGCTGTTGTGACCCATTTGTTTTAAGAAAAAAGAATCGATTTTTAGAAATTTCACCAATGCTTCAATTTTCTACATAAGGCTTAAGTTAGCATTATTTTATGTACTATCAAATACAAATATTCGTACTGATTTTGCTGTAATTGCTACTGATGAAAAGATTCAAATTACAAGCAAAGGTACGGAGTAAGGTATCGATATTACGGCCAAGCTTTAAAAGAACCACATCAATTAGATATTTTGTCATATGTTATAGTGATTTTAGCAACGAGCATTTTTTGACTCAATGAACTCAGCACTAGCAATATTTTGTACTACATTTACATGCTAAAAGCTAAAACATTTACTGAACAAATGCGAGCTTATAACCTAGACAACGTTATGCCATGGTTTGGAAAATGTGCTTGCTTGCATCATTCTATAAAACCAAAAGGATGTCCTTGTCCCGGAATTTCGCTAGACGTTTATGCTTTGCTTGCTGATTTCTTAAAACTTAACCCATCCAGCATCGAGCTCGTAACTAGTCCGGAACTTATACTCAATGGAGAAATGTTGGGTTTAATGAGAAACGGGTCGTTAGATATTACAGCTCCGTACTATCCATGGGCATTGGCGATAACACGGCATTCGGGCCAATTTATATCACCAAGTTTTTATAATTCAAAAAGCGGTATAATCGTCAATCCGTTCCATCCTACTCCTGTTATCTCACCGTTTGTTCCGTTTACAATTGCTTCTGGTGTGATCTCATGCTTATCAGTAATACTCACACTGGTCGCAGTAATAGTATTACAAATATGCCAAAGGTTCTTGATCAATCGTAGTACTCATACATGCACTAGGCCTGCTCCGTTTGGCCAAATTATCTCTGGATGGGTGAAACGATTGTTTCTCAATTGGTTTGCGTTTCATTTTCAACGAAGGCGATTAGCAGTTGCCGGTGGAATAAAACCGCTTATAATTACCGTAACATTGATGAGTTTCATCATTCAACTGTTTTATAAAAAGCATTTTACTAACAGTGTCGCAGGTGCTGCACCACATCAACTGAACGACGCTATGTCAATAGATCGTCAAACCATAAAACGACGCTCTGATTTGTTGCATTTCATCAAAAATAGTTATCCGTTCTACGCGATTTCACCTCAGCTCATTATATTTCAAGATGTTTTGGTTCCTGAAACGCGGCCCTATCTGTTAGAGCGAACGAATTTTTCGAACAACCTAAGCAGTCTTTTGCGGCGAGTAAGCGAAAACTCAGGTTCGGTGTTTGTCGGAATCGAAGAGCTGGTTGGACGTTATGCAGTCGCTCAGTATCCACATCTATATTTCATTTCATTTTCGGACGTGCTAAATATTCACTTATCGTTTATTGCTCCTGCTGGAAGAACAAATTCGGTACCCGCTTTCGATCGGTTTGCCTATTTTGCCAATGAAGCTGGATTTTATCAATTGTTGGTTCAAAAATATCTTTCAGTGTGTTATGGAATAAGTAAGATTTTCAAAAAATGTCCTACTCATCAAATTTCATCTATCAGATTTGAGTCATATACAGGCCTTTGGATTGCCGTATTTATTATGATTTTGTTGGCGTTTGTTAGCTTTGTCTTCGAGATATATTAGAAATTGTCTCTTACTCAATCTACATTATGGGCTGCTGCAAAGTACCCTTCTATTGTTACAAACGTCGGTTCGGCTGAAATGTTTCGCTAACGAATGCGACCGAAATACAATCAACTAATTTTAGTATCTAAAAAAATTTTGTATTTTACTAAGTTATATATAGTTCTTTTCTCTATGTCACAATATTATGATAGAAACAACTGCTGAAATCTAAAAAACCCTTCAACTGTACACCAACACACTGTAAACTGACTTTCTGTATTAAAGTTGATTGTGTTAATTTGGGAAAATTTAATATCAGTTAATGGGTTTCATAATTTTTGCATATAATGCTAAAAAAATTTTAGTGTTGTTTTGAAACCCGTATGTACACATCGAATTTGGGAGCCGCTGCACGATTTATTATATCTAAACTGTTTGGCAAGTACTTTAATGTGCTATACACGAAATCACATTGTAATTTGATACCTAACAGGAAGCTCGATTAGAAATCTATGATATTTTGCATATAATCGGTTCTTAAGATGAGTAATACAGGTTATAAATACGCCGATCTCAGCAACAATAAATTATACACCTAGAAATTTAAATATTTTTTGACAAAAAACGACATTAATACAACTTCTGTAATAATGCAGTTTTGCGACTAGCATTAACAATAATAATAATGACATTTATAACGCGCCTTTTTCGCAAAAACGTTGCAAAAGCGAATAAAAAGACTGAATAAAAAGTGATTCAACTGAAAATTTCACAGAGGTACTGTAGCGATGCATGCCCCGGCAAACAAATTCCCTCATGTGATAAACTATTGTGAAAATCATTTTATGTTCGGAAAATGTGACTGTTTGCGTCATCTACAGTTATTTACTGGTTTACTGTGTGCGTTATTTGATGTCTGTATCATAAACAACCTGTATGTATGTTGTTGTTTATTCCTGTATGAACAAAATATCTACTGTAGTGTAACTGTTGGCTGCTTCGTATGTGTGACGTGTGGTGTATGTATAAAATCAGTTTAAAATATTTTGTTGTTGAAATCTTGGAGATTTCCTGTATATTAGTGTGAGATTTATAAGTGCCACATAAACCGGGCAAGACATGAAGATCTGGTCAGGGGGGATGACTGGGTCAAAATGGGATTTTAATGCCAAATCCCATAGGGCACACTGTAGATCATCTATACCAAATTTGGCTTCAATTGACCCACCCATTAAGAAGTTACGGACCTCATCCCCTCGGCCAGTTCTGCTAGTAATAATTTATTTTATTCTTAAAAATTATAAGTTTAAGAGAGTTTAAAACAATTAAAAATTTTAAAATTTGTGTGCCAGGGCTATAGTTTAGGTACCTATCGAATTTGAGTGTAAGCCCTGGGTGCCTGAACTATTACACTTACATTAGCGGATATGTAAGTGTATTTCTGCTGGATTTTCACAAAATTTGTTATGAGTTAGCGATTCCGAGAATTTCATAAAAAGGGTCTCTCTAACGCAAAAATTAAAACTTATGTTAGAGAGCGAATTTCACAATTCTAAGAATTCATAACCCGGTTGGCAACCATTATATTAAAAATTAACAGCTTAGGGAGATTTGAGAACTAGGATTCTTTTGAGTTCTAAGAAATCGGGTGTAGAAAATTTATTTAAGCGGTTGCGGAGTTAGATCAGGGCCTCAGTCGGCCTCAGAAGCTGCGCAATCAAGGTGAGTACGGTTCAGCCGTTTATTTGTTTAATGTGTGTAGAATGTATGACTTATTGAAGTGTGTGAAATAAAATATCTGCATTATAAGCGTTACACATTAAGGCCTTAGGATTAAGCTCATAAATTAAAATATTCCTTGGTGCTAGCATTGTTTCGTGTGTAATCTACGGTGGGACTAAACACCCCTAGGACCACGTAGGCTACATTTTGGTGCGCAAGCCTGGATCGAAAATAAGCCTATTAAAACTGAAAATATGTTGAAAGTTTTGAGTGTTTCAAAAAATAATTGCTTTGTGATAATTTTGAGATAGACCAAGGTGGTCAATATTTGTGAAATTAAATTTGAGGTAAAAGATGGGCTTTTGTCAATACGGTGTGATTATGGGGCGTCAAAACCGATCTGCAATTTTTGAAGCTGAAGATATCCCTCTTTATTACGGTAATTTCGGAGATGATTTTGAGAAATGGATAGGTATTTTTGAACGTATTTCATTTGCTAATGAGTGGCCAAAAGATGAGATGGCTCGTATACTACCAGCCTTTTTGCGGGGCGAAGCTGCTTGGAAATGGGAATGCATCTCTGGTGAAACAAAGAAAAATTATGATTTATTGAAAAATTGTTTAGTTGAAACTTTGGTACCGAAGTATGTCACATATTATTATGGTGCACAATTGAGGGAGAGGTCGCAAGGTATCGGCGAGTCAGTCGATGTCTATGCAAATGATATTGATCGTCTAGTAAGAAAAGCTTATCCTATATTGTCGAGTGATAATAGAGATATTATCGCCTTAGAAAATTTTATGTGCGGGTTGAATAAAACAATAAGGCGATTTGTATTAACTGCCAGGCCCGAATCATTCCAGTCGGCTGTTGCTGTGGCGCGTGAGCATGAGTGTATTGAAAAATCTATATGTTCGACTGAGCTAGAAAATTTGGATCAACATTTAAGGTTAACTGGCAGTGCATTACACGTGAGTTGCAATGGAAAACTCAACTCTCTGGAATCGAATGAACATATTGATTGTAATGACACGTCTGTGAGTAATTTCAAAATTCCTAGGACCGTTGCTTATAAGAAAAATTTGAGACGGGGGGCTATAGTAAACAAGCCATGGACTACTAGTAATTTTTCTACATGTAATAAAGTATCTAATATAAACCAATATACGGGAACCCAAAAGGGTCCTCAGACAGTTTTCAGGTGCAACGACCGTAACATGGAATGGAATATGGTGTCAGACGGTCACGTTAAAGCTATATCGAAAAGATTTCATGACATGTCAGTGAGGAAACATGCTGATATCTTTTGTTTACGTAACTCAAAGCAAAAAGATCCAGCGGTCGTGTTCTCTTATGGTCAAATAAAAACTGCGAATACTAAAATGGCTAAACATTGCGAATCGAATATTAGGTTAGTTGGTAACATTCAACAAACTCAAATATCTGTGAACGTCAACATTGTTGATCGTGAGAGGACAAGTGGTGCTAAAATTTATCTTTATCAGACGGAAATGGTTACGGAGTGCTTTGGTGAGACATCTTTGAGTAGACAAGATAGTATCTGTGCATTTAGAGGGAGTAAAAATTTGATCCCGCATTTGAAGGAACGGAGACAATTTATTATTCATGATAAACCTACTTGCGTGATTTTATGTAAATCTAGAAATGGAAAGATGGAGGGTACAATAATGCTCATAAGACGTGAAGCGATGTATATATCTGTCATAATTAATGTTTATGTATTAACATACGATGTATTTATCTGTATGTGTTTGCTCTACAGGTGTTTAGGTTTCGTAATGGTTACCAACCACTGCACAAACAATGAATTTTACGCTGGTTACGGGGATGTCGTTATGTCTCTTGGGATACAGAAAACATTATTACAAAAGCCTACACTTTCGCGAAATAGTGTCATGCAATCCGGTACATTTTCATTATTGGTCAAAAACGAAGTTAGGGACTGTAGCAAACTTCAAAAGGTTTTAGCAGATTCAGGTAAGCTGGTGTTTAATTCATTGCCATTAAGGCAGGAGTTTTTCTCAAAGAGGATTGATTTTGATAATCTATATAAAGCCGCAATTAAGTATCTGGTTTTTGGTAGCAGTACTAGGAGAAAGAAAAATACTTTCTGTCTGATACACTTTAAATCATCAAGCGGTTCAAAAATTACTGCAAAATTCATACCAAATTTAAAAAGAAAAATTGAAGCCAGTATAGTCGGTTTTCTGAGTCCTTTCTTGGGTGATATAACATAGTTATTTATTCCACGAACTTTTCATTGGTACAAAAAAATTGTTTTAGGATCGAACTTATTCATATCAGTTTTTTTAGTAATTTTCAGAAACTTCAAAAAATACTATGTTATAATCTTAATGATAGAACAGCATTCATTAGATTTGCGAGAATATTGAAATGTGTTTTTTAAACAAAATTATATCTAAAGATTCCTGAACCACAATTCTCGAACCATTTTGTTAAAATGTTAAAATTTGGATACAAAAGTAATCAGAAATTGAGGCAGAACTGAGAACAACTTTAGTCGCTTAAATTTAATCGCATCGTACCTCCATACTTAGCTTGGGAAAAAAATTTGAACGATTTAGACATTTACAGGTTCTGAATCGGTGCCAACGACTGGCTATATAAAAATCTTTGAGAATTTTGGAAAGGGTCAGTTTTATTTATTTTACCAAATGCAGAAAATAATTGATTTCGCCGTTAGTAAAAAAATCGGAGTTGAGACAAAGGCCTTCTTAGCGAAAATCATGATTGCACAAAGAGTGCTGAGGTTTCTTATTAGTTACGTCGTGTTGAAAAAAAAGTTCACGCCTTTAATATATACTGTTACTAAAGTTTGTTGTGTATGGATAAAAAAATTGTTTAAAGTAACAAAATCTATTTACAGTTTTTGGTAATTGTGATGATTAAAAACAAATTTGACGAATTCGATAGGTCAAAAAAAATTTAATCAAATTTTATATTGAATGGGAAACCATTGTGTATAGAGAAGCGTTGCTTCTCAGTTGATGTTTCCAGGTTTTTAGAGGGTCAAAAAAGGTGCGTTTATGGTCTTTAGTCCATTATACAACCATATTCTGTTGGCGCATTACACATGGCAAGTAACAAGGACAACTACGAAAAGGATTTTGAACAAAAAGGAATATTGGAGTAAGCTCAACCCAGGTAAGGAATAAACTTATTGACTTATATAAAAACTGCTTTGAGAAGTTGGGTCTCGTTTCATATGTGAATATCGGTGGAACCTCATTACGCGGTAATGTTACGAACAAAATTAAGAGAAAACTTTTTTAAACTCTAAATAAAACTGAACTTTGACTGACTTTAGGGAGTTTTAAAATGGGTTTACAGGAAAAATATGGAGCGATGTATTTTCAAAATTTCTTTTTGTTTTACGTCAACGACAATCTGAAGGGTTTTATGTAATACGCTCCTTGTCAAAAAAATAAGGCATCAATTATTATCGTCAAACAATTACATATGCGAAGGATAACTTAAGAAAAATCCTTTGAAAAATTGGTGATCTTGTTGATACTTGAAAAAAATATGTACTTGATTAAAAATTGCTGAAATTTTGAAAATAAAAGTTCCCCAAAATTTGAAAACAGAATTTCATAAACCTAGAGGAAGGAGCTAATCCACACATCCAATATTAAAATTTAATTTTGAGGTTGACAAATTGCATGTTTTTGTTTCATTAAAAAGACTTTAGTATTTCACAATTGGATGTGTGTACTAGTCCTTATTTGTGTAATCGGAGAGGGGGCTTTCTCAGTTTTAAACTCATGTTGCTCACGGAAAACCTTTCATGTCCCCTGCTCTAACCAGGTGATGAAAATCAGCCGTGTACCTGAGGTCACACAACAGTGAGGATGCACTGTCGACGGCGTCCCTGGTAGGCAGTTTCAACCAAGGCGGGGTGTGAGCAACGGGGTCGGTTGGTCATCCTAAATTGGTTTTGTGCTCGTGTTGGACCACTCACTCGGAGAAAACTCACGCTCGATGCTCTGCTACCATGTCCTTTAGATATGTGTACTTTATACATATTACCGTCTGTCTTCGGCTAGGCTCCGGTTTAGTGGCCATCTAGCCGCGTGTATGCAATGCATCATGTGCTCAGGGAAAAAAGGAAAAATCTTGGGTCGGTTCTCAATCCCTGTACCTATTTCCTAAAATATGTGTACTTTATAAACAATTTGTTTGCGAACTGGGCTCCGGTTTAGTGGCCATCCAGTTCGACTTTGCTTGGCTGTTTGTGTTTTCTCAGGGGAGTAATCCCGTGTAAAATTGGTCAAAAAAGGTTTTTCTCAGGTGAACCCTAAATATGTTGTTTTACCAAATCACACTTGTGTATGCATTTTTGGTGTTTTGTGCCTTTGCACTATGATGTGAAATTTTCTAGCTCATTTCAAAACTCAGCTCAAGGAAGTTGCAGTATTTTTACTTAGCCTTAAAATGGAAACCCAATGGTGCTGCACCTGGCGCGCTCCTGGGTACCCTAGGTTGACCCACAAGGAGAATTTATGTCCTCGTGGATCGTCCGTTGTTCGCGAGTCTGTGTTGTCCGTTTTCGTCTCGACGACATACGAGGGTTTTAAGTCTCGTATGCGCCGCTAAAGTGTAAAAAAAATTTGACACACAGGGGGTGTAATGTCCCTGTGTGCTGTTTACATATATATAAGGTGACACACAGGGGGTGCAGTGTCCCTGTGTGCCCCGGCATGTATATTAAAATGAGCCCGCAGGGGATTTTATGTCCCTACGAGCCCTCCGCTGTTCACGCTGGCGATAAAAAATATAATATATATCGTATATGTATATATAAATATGCGTATAAGCAATAAATATAAATTAATGTAATTTAAATTGGTTAGCCTTGCTAGTGCTTAAAAAGTTGTTTAGTCTATTCATTGTGCTTCGTTGCTGTTGGCATGCTTTTCTATTTGATTATGTTGCAGCACTACCGTGAACATAAAAATATACAATGCTGCAGATTATTATTTAAAAAAGTTGGAAATAGAAAAGTTTTTAGACACACAAAAACAACAACTGGTTGCAATATATATAATATTGAAAAATATATTTATGCGTAATTGTACATGTATATACGTATATATAAATGAATTGCGTATATGTTTATGTGAATATATATGTACGTATATCTATACATTGTATGTTATAGGTATGCATTGCATATGTATGATGTATATCCTGGCTAGTCCAAACGTCGGAAATTATAGCCGGGGGCATGAGCCTTGGGGGTCCCGGTTCACCTGCCGGGGTGTTGCAGGATTTTGCCTCGAGGCCAATTTTTTTTGCCGAATAGTGTCGCGTTTAGACATTTATTTTTGTGAGCATAGAGCTTTGACCCCGGGGTACCCGAATCCGTGTTGCCAAAAACTCCACCCCCCTTTGGACTAGCCAGATATCTGTATATAGCATTTTTATACAAATAATACACCATGTATGGCAGTAGTATAGATGGGAAATCGTTGCTAATAGAACCGCCCGGGAACATGACAGATTTATTTTTCAAAGTTGCCTCTGTAGTGACAGATTTTTTTGTTTTTGCTGAGATAAATAATTCAGAGATAGCTCAAATTTAACGTTAACAAAATTGTTTAAGTGTGAGGCTTCTTAAGGAAACGAGCAACGTCTTCCAGATAGCTCAGTGTTTTGCGAGAACAACTTTCAAGGCATCTACTAGGTTCCAACCCTGGTTCCGGATTGAGTTTGTCAAACATTGCAAATACATAAATTGATTCGGGCATAATTAAGTCAAGTAAAATTACCTTAAAATTAATTCTGAGTACGCCGTTAGCTAAAAAAATAGCGTTTTTTGGTTTTAGGGTTCAGTATCATGCCTGTGAAACCTACAAGTTAACTTGTAAAATTGGTGCCAAGGCAAATGAGACAAGCCTTAAGTAATCACTGAATATTTCACATGAGATTAGTAGTATAAAAGATCACTTAAAAACTGAATTTTGATCTCCATTTTTTTTACAAATTTAGTATCTCCAAGTTTAGGTTGATTTTGTAGACAAGTTAATATGAGCAGTATTAGATGCCACATTTATGACAGTATTGTAAATTAGTACGCAAAGTATCACTTTGTTATATGTTTTCCTTAGTGTGTATTTTTGTTTGTGTGTTTTATGTTACACTGACCGTGGAATTCAAATTCATAACACGCTGTTGTATGGTGCACGAATGATGGTTGTCTGTGAATGGTGATTCTACTTTCGGTCGAACAATCGAATATGTGCAAACGTAATTGTTGACCAAATATATTGCTTTTCCTCCGGTCACTATCAAATTGGCGAGTATATACGTCGCATCATATCCCGAAAGAATATTTTAGTATTCACGGTGGTTGGTACAAGTATTGCGTGCGTATGTTGTACCACGGTATATTTATTCGGAAGGTGTAAAAATTTATACTCTTGGTGTGATTTCGTATTAGTATGGTGCAGTATGACGGTGGTGGTTAATAGTGCGGTGGTTGATTGGTTTCAACGTTGTACACTATAGACATAGTTTAAAGACAATTCCGTTAAAAGAAGATTGACTGTAATAAGGATAATTGGCGGATAACGAATGATGCGTTGATTAATCTAGTGATTATTTGATTGGTTGGGGGATAATGGCGCATTAACAAAATTTTTGAAATTTGTAGGACAAATTTAATGTGACAGAGGGGGTAATGTAGCGATGCATGCCCTGGAAAACAAATTCCCTCATGTGATGTAAACTATTGTGAAAATCATTTTATGTTGGGGAAAATGTGACTGTTTTGGGGTCATCTACAGTTATTTACTGGTTTATTGTGTGCGTTATTTTATCGAATGTGTATCATAAACAACCTGTATGTATGTTGTTGTTGTATTCCTGTATGAACAAAATATCTTACTGTAGTGTAACTGTTGGCTGCTTCGTATGTGTGACGTGTGGTGTATGTATAAAATCAGTTTAAAATATTTTGTTGTTGAAATGCTTGGAGATTTCCTGTATCAGCTTAGTGTGAGATTTATAAGTGGCCACATAAACCGAGTAAGACATGGAAGTATCTGGTCAGGGGGGATGACTGGGTCAAAATGGGATTTGTAACGGTAGCCAAATCCGCATAGGGTACAACTGTAGATCATCTATACCAAATTTGGCTTTAATTGATCCACCCATTAAGAAGTTACAAGGATCTGATCCCCTCGGGCCAGTTCTGCTAGTAATAATTTATTTTATTCTTAAAAATTATAAGTTTAAGAGAGTTTAAAACAATTAAAAAATTTTAAAATTTGTGTGCCAGGGCTACAGTTTAGGTACCTATGGGAAGTTGAAGAATGTAAGCCCTTGGTGCTTTGAACTATTACGCTCTACACTTAGCGGATATGTAAGTGTATTTCTGCTGGGATTTTCACAAAATTTGTTATGAGTTAGCGATTCCGAGAATAATTCATAAAAAGGGTCTCTGTAACGACAAAAATTAAAACTTATGTTCTTAGAGAGCGGATTTCAGCAATTCTAAAGGAATTCATAACCCGGTTGGCAACCATTATATGAAAAAATAACGCGGCTTCAGGGAGATTTGCTAGAGAAGGGGAGGCGAACAGCATGGCGTCTTCTCCCAGAAACTCTCATATGTCTATCTAGCTTTACAGATTCACTATCGAGACGCGAGAGACGAAGAAAACGGACGGAGAAGAACAACCAGACCGGGAAAAAAGACGCGCCCCACAATGTAACTTACGTGGTCCTAGGGGTGTTTAGTCCCACCGTAGATTACACACGAACTACAACAATGCTAGCACCAAGGAATATTTTAATTTATGAGCTTAATCCTAAGGCCTTAATGTGTAACGCTTATAATGCAGATATTTTATTTCACACACTTCAATAAGTCATACATTCTACACACATTAAACAAATAAACGGCTGAACCGTACTCACCTTGATTGCGCAGCTTCTGAGGCCGACTGAGGCCCTGATCTAACTCCGCAACCGCTTAAATAAATTTTCTACACCCGATTTCTTAGAACTCAAAAGAATCCTAGTTCTCAAATCTCCCTAAGCTGTTAATTTTTAATATAATGGTTGCCAACCGGGTTATGAATTCTTAGAATTGTGAAATTCGCTCTCTAACATAAGTTTTAATTTTTGCGTTAGAGAGACCCTTTTTATGAAATTCTCGGAATCGCTAACTCATAACAAATTTTGTGAAAATCCAGCAGAAATACACTTACATATCCGCTAATGTAAGTGTAATAGTTCAGGCACCCAGGGCTTACACTCAAATTCGATAGGTACCTAAACTATAGCCCTGGCACACAAATTTTAAAATTTTTAATTGTTTTAAACTCTCTTAAACTTATAATTTTTAAGAATAAAATAAATTATTACTAGCAGAACTGGCCGAGGGGATGAGGTCCGTAACTTCTTAATGGGTGGGTCAATTGAAGCCAAATTTGGTATAGATGATCTACAGTGTGCCCTATGGGATTTGGCATTAAAATCCCATTTTGACCCAGTCATCCCCCTGACCAGATCTTCATGTCTTGCCCGGTTTATGTGGCACTTATAAATCTCACACTAATATACAGGAAATCTCCAAGATTTCAACAACAAAATATTTTAAACTGATTTTATACATACACCACACGTCACACATACGAAGCAGCCAACAGTTACACTACAGTAGATATTTTGTTCATACAGGAATAAACAACAACATACATACAGGTTGTTTATGATACAGACATCAAATAACGCACACAATAAACCAGTAAATAACTGTAGATGACGCAAACAGTCACATTTTCCCAACATAAAATGATTTTCACAGTAGTTCATCACATGAGGGAATTTGTTTGCCAGGGCATGCATCGCTACATTACCCCCTCTGTCACATTAAATTTGTCCTCAAATTTCAAAATTTTGTTAATGCGCCATTATCCACATAGTATACAACAACCAATCAAATGAAATCACTTAAGATTCAATCAACGCAATCATTCGTTATCCGCCAATTATTTATTACAGTCAATCTTCTTTTAACGGAATTGTCTTTAAACTATGTCTATAGTGTACAACGTTGAAACCAATCAACCACCGCACTATTAACCACCACCGTCATACTGCACCATACTAATACGAAATCACGCCAAGAGTATAAATTTTTACACCTTCCGAATAAATATACCGTGGTACAACATACGCACGCAATACTTGTACCAACCACCGTGAATACTAAAATATTCTTTCGGGATATGATGCGACGTATATACTCGCCAATTTGATAGTGACCGGAGGAAAAGCAATATATTTGGTCAACAATTACGTTTGCACATATTCGATTGTTCGACCGAAAGTAGAATCACCATTCACAGACAACCATCATTCGTGCACCATACAACAGCGTGTTATGAATTTGAATTCCACGGTCAGTGTAACATAAAACACACAAACAAAAATACACACTAAGGAAAACATATAACAAAATGATACTTTGCGTACTAATTTACAATACTGTCATAAATGTGGCATCTAATACTGCTCATATTAACTTGTCTACAAAATCAACCTAAACTGGGAGATACTAAATTTGTAAAAAAATGGAGATCAAAATTCAGTTTTTAAGTGATCTTTTATACTACTAATCTCATGTGAAATATTCAGTGATTACTTAAGGCTTGTCTCATTTGCCTTGGCACCAATTTTACAAGTTAACTTGTAGGTTTCACAGGCATGATACTGAACCCTAAAACAAAAAATGCTATTTTTTAGCTAACGGCGTACTAAGAATTAATTTTAAGATAATTTTACTTGACTTAATTATGCTCGAATCAATTTATGTATTTGCAATGTTTGACAAACTCAATCCGGAACCAGGGTTGGAACCTAGTAGATGCCTTGAAAGTTGTTCTCGCAAAACACTGAGCTATCTGGAAGACGTTGCTCGTTTCCTTAAGAAGCCTCACACTTAAACAATTTTGTTAACGTTAAATTTGAGCTATCTCTGAATTATTTATCTCAGCAAAAACAAAAAAATCTGTCACTACAGAGGCAACTTTCAAAAATAAATCTGTCATGTTCCCGGGCGGTTCTATTAGCAACGATTTCCCATCTATACTACTGCCATACATGGTTTATTGTTTGCATAAAAATACTATATACAGATATCTGGCTAGTCCAAAGTGAGGGAGCGGCATTTTTGGCAACACGGATTCGGGTACCCCGGGGTCAAAGCTCAATGCTC
This sequence comes from Trileptium ribeirensis, assembly GCA_030248225.1. Classification (NCBI taxonomy): domain Eukaryota; kingdom Metazoa; phylum Nematoda; class Enoplea; order Enoplida; family Thoracostomopsidae; genus Trileptium; species Trileptium ribeirensis. Next base: position 9,989 of record JASANE010023798.1, on the reverse strand, counting down.
ACAAAAATAAATGTCTAAACGCGACACTATTCGGCAAAAAAAATTGGCCTCGAGGCAAAATCCTGCAACACCCCGGCAGGTGAACCGGGACCCCCAAGGCTCAGACCCCCGGCTATAATTTCCGACGTTTGGACTAGCCAGGATATACATCATACATATGCAATGCATACCTATAACATACAATGTATAGATATACGTACATATATATTCACATAAACATATACGCAATTCGTTTATATATACGTATATACATGTACAATTACGCATAAATATATTTTTCAATATTATATATATTGCTACCAGTTGTTGTTTTTGTGTGTCTAAAAACTTTTCTATTTCCAACTTTTTTTAAATAATAATCTGCAGCATTGTATATTTTTATGTTCACGGTAGTGCTGCAACATAATCAAATAGAAAAGCATGCCAACAGCAACGAAGCACAATGAATAGACTAAACAACTTTTTAAGCACTAGCAAGGCTAACCAATTTAAATTACATTAATTTATATTTATTGCTTATACGCATATTTATATATACATATACGATATATATTATATTTTTTATCGCCAGCGTGAACAGCGGAGGGCTCGTAGGGACATAAAATCCCCTGCGGGCTCATTTTAATATACATGCCGGGGCACACAGGGACACTGCACCCCCTGTGTGTCACCTTATATATATGTAAACGGCACACAGGGACATTACACCCCGTGTGTGTCAAATTTTTTTTACAATTTAGCGGCGCATACGAGACTTAAAACCCTCGTATGTCGTCGAGACGAAAAAGGACAACACAGACTCGCGAACAACGGACGATCCACAAGGACATAAATTCTCCTTGTGGGTCAACCTAGGGTACCCAGGAGCGCGCGAGGTGCAGGACCGTTGGGTTTCCATTTTAAGGCTAAGTAAAAATACTGCAACTTCCTTGAGCTGAGTTTTAAAATGAGCTAGAAAATTTCACATGATAGTGCAAAGGCACAAAACACCAAAAATGCATACACAAGTGCGATTTGGTAAAACAACATATTTAGGGTTCACCTGAGAAAAACCTTTTTTGACCAATTTTACACGGGATTACTCCCCTGAGAAAACACAAACAGCCAAGCAAAGTCGAACTGGATGGCCACTAAACCGGAGCCCAGTTCGCAAACAAATTGTTTATAAAGTACACATATTTTAGGAAATAGGTACAGGGATTGAGAACCGACCCAAGATTTTTCCTTTTTTCCCTGAGCACATGATGCATTGCATACACGCGGCTAGATGGCCACTAAACCGGAGCCTAGCCGAAGACAGACGGTAATATGTATAAAGTACACATATCTAAAGGACATGGTAGCAGAGCATCGAGCGTGAGTTTTCTCCGAGTGAGTGGTCCAACACGAGCACAAAACCAATTTAGGATGACCAACCGACCCCGTTGCTCACACCCCGCCTTGGTTGAAACTGCCTACCAGGGACGCCGTCGACAGTGCATCCTCACTGTTGTGTGACCTCAGGTACACGGCTGATTTTCATCACCTGGTTAGAGCAGGGGACATGAAAGGTTTTCCGTGAGCAACATGAGTTTAAAACTGAGAAAGCCCCCTCTCCGATTACACAAATAAGGACTAGTACACACATCCAATTGTGAAATACTAAAGTCTTTTTAATGAAACAAAAACATGCAATTTGTCAACCTCAAAATTAAATTTTAATATTGGATGTGTGGATTAGCTCCTTCCTCTAGGTTTATGAAATTCTGTTTTCAAATTTTGGGGAACTTTTATTTTCAAAATTTCAGCAATTTTTAATCAAGTACATATTTTTTTCAAGTATCAACAAGATCACCAATTTTTCAAAGGATTTTTCTTAAGTTATCCTTCGCATATGTAATTGTTTGACGATAATAATTGATGCCTTATTTTTTTGACAAGGAGCGTATTACATAAAACCCTTCAGATTGTCGTTGACGTAAAACAAAAAGAAATTTTGAAAATACATCGCTCCATATTTTTCCTGTAAACCCATTTTAAAACTCCCTAAAGTCAGTCAAAGTTCAGTTTTATTTAGAGTTTAAAAAAGTTTCCTTTTAATTTCGTTCGTAACATTACCGCGTAATGAGGTTCCACCGATATTCACATATGAAACGAGACCCAACTTCTCAAAACAGTTTTTATATAAGTCAATAAGTTTATTCCTTACCTGGGTTGAGCTTACTCCAATATTCCTTTTTGTTCAAAATCCTTTTCGTAGTTGTCCTTGTTACTTGCCATGTGTAATGCGCCAACAGAATATGGTTGTATAATGGACTAAAGACCATAAACGCACCTTTTTTGACCCTCTAAAAACCTGGAAACATCAACTGAGAAGCAACGCTTCTCTATACACAATGGTTTCCCATTCAATATAAAATTTGATTAAATTTTTTTTGACCTATCGAATTCGTCAAATTTGTTTTTAATCATCACAATTACCAAAAACTGTAAATAGATTTTGTTACTTTAAACAATATTTTATCCATACACAACAAACTTTAGTAATAGTATATATTAAAGGCGTGAACTTTTTTTTTCAACACGACGTAACTAATAAGAAACCTCAGCACTCTTTGTGCAATCATGATTTTCGCTAAGAAGGCCTTTTTCTCAACTCCGATTTTTTACTAACGGCGAAATCAATTATTTTTTGCATTTGATAAAATAAATAAAACTGACCCTTTCCAAAATTCTCAAAGATTTTTATATAGCCAGTCGTTGGCACCGATTCAGAACCTGTAAATGTCTAAATCGTTCAAATTTTTTCCCAAGCTAAGTATGGAGGTACGATGCGATTAAATTTAAGCGACTAAAGTTGTTCTCAGTTCTGCCTCAATTTCTGATTACTTTTGTATCCAAATTTTAACATTTTAACAAAATGGTTCGAGAATTGTGGTTCAGGAATCTTTAGATATAATTTTGTTTAAAAAAACACATTTCAATATTCTCGCAAATCTAATGAATGCTGTTCTATCATTAAGATTATAACATAGTATTTTTTGAAGTTTCTGAAAATTACTAAAAAAACTGATATGAATAAGTTGGATCCTAAAACAATTTTTTGCACCAATGAAAAGTTCGTGGAATAAATAACTATGTTATATCACCCAAGAAAGGACTCAGAAAACCGACTATACTGGCTTCAATTTTTCTTTTTAAATTTGGTATGAATTTTGCAGTAATTTTTGAACCGCTTGATGATTTACAGTGTATCAGACAGAAAGTGTTTTTCTTTCTCCTAGTACTGCTACCAAAAACCAGATACTTAATTGCGGCTTTATATAGATTATCAAAATCAATCCTCTTTGAGAAAAACTCCTGCCTTAATGGCAATGAATTAAACACCAGCTTACCTGAATCTGCTAAAACCTTTTGAAGTTTGCTACAGTCCCTAACTTCGTTTTTGACCAATAATGAAAATGTACCGGATTGCATGACACTATTTCGCGAAAGTGTAGGCTTTTGTAATAATGTTTTCTGTATCCCAAGAGACATAACGACATCCCCGTAACCAGCGTAAAATTCATTGTTTGTGCAGTGGTTGGTAACCATTACGAAACCTAAACACCTGTAGAGCAAACACATACAGATAAATACATCGTATGTTAATACATAAACATTAATTATGACAGATATATACATCGCTTCACGTCTTATGAGCATTATTGTACCCTCCATCTTTCCATTTCTAGATTTACATAAAATCACGCAAGTAGGTTTATCATGAATAATAATTTGTCTCCGTTCCTTCAAATGCGGGATCAAATTTTTACTCCCTCTAAATGCACAGATACTATCTTGTCTACTCAAAGATGTCTCACCAAAGCACTCCGTAACCATTTCCGTCTGATAAAGATAAATTTTAGCACCACTTGTCCTCTCACGATCAACAATGTTGACGTTCACAGATATTTGAGTTTGTTGAATGTTACCAACTAACCTAATATTCGATTCGCAATGTTTAGCCATTTTAGTATTCGCAGTTTTTATTTGACCATAAGAGAACACGACCGCTGGATCTTTTTGCTTTGAGTTACGTAAACAAAAGATATCAGCATGTTTCCTCACTGACATGTCATGAAATCTTTTCGATATAGCTTTAACGTGACCGTCTGACACCATATTCCATTCCATGTTACGGTCGTTGCACCTAAAAACCGTCTGAGGACCCTTTTGGGTTCCTGTAGTTTGGTTTATACTCGACATTTTATCACATGTAGAAAATTTACTAGAAAACCATGGCTTGTTTACTATAGCCCCTCGTCTCAAATTTTTCTTATAAGCAACGGTCCTAGGAATTTTGAAATTACTCACAGACGTGTCATTACAATCAATATGTTCATTCGATTCCAGAGAGTTGAGATTTCCATTGCAACTCACGTGCAATGCACTGCCAGTTAACCTTAAATGTTGATTAAATTTTCTAGCTCAGTCGAACATATAGATTTTTCAGTACATCATGTTGACGAAAAGGCTGGTAGTATACGAGCCATCTCATCTTTTGGCCACTCATTAGCAAATGAAATACGTTCAAAAATACCTATCCATTTCTCAAAATCCTTCAGAGTCGCTTTCTTTCGTTGTTTCCAGTAATAGTTCTTTGATTTGAGTATCGTGCAGACGTTTCCTCCGAAGTGTTGCTGGGCCCCGCTGAATGCGGGCCGGATTACGAGAAAAGAAAAAGAAACGAATTAGTGATTATACACGTAAACGTGGAGTCGGTGCTTGAATGATGCTACCATGGAGGCACTAACGACCTCCCAGGGCAAAGAGTTCCAGTGGTTTATCACCCGCTGGGGGAAGAAATGAAGACGACAGTTGAGACGTGGGGTGTCGATTGTGCCTAACTTGAAGAGATGACCGCGTGTAGTTGAGTAGCCGGGTTTGAAGAATTGGCTAATTTCGGAATCGATGAGGCCGTGTACCAGCTTGTACACTAGGATGATGTCGTTGCGGAGTCGACGTTGTTCGAGGGTTTGGATACCAAGGTATTGCAGTCGTTGTTCATATGACCAGTTCCGTATTAGTGGAATTAGTTTGGTAGCGAGACGTTGAATTCGTTCCACAACATTAATGTCTTGTCGGTAGCAGGGGCACCAGACGTTGGCTGCATACTCGATATGAGGGCGTATGAGGCTGCGGTATAAATGTAGCCACACAATTTTTTCCCAGCACGTTATTGTTCTTCGGAGCAGACGAAGCACAACTTCCGCCTTATGTGAAGCTTTTGCACAATGTAGCGAGACCTTCATGTTTGGTTGCACCCAAACGCCGAGGTCTTTTTCAGCGTTGGTGATACGTAGCAGGTCATTGCAAAAACTGTACGCAGCATGCGGGTTTCCATCGCAGCAGTGAATTATGCAGCACTTGTCGACGTTGGGCGACAGTAGATTGTCATGACAAAACGCGGCTAGGCCATCTAGGTCGGCCTGGAATTCATCGATGCAGGTGTCGGCGATAGGCTTTTCAATACGGCGACAGAGTTTCAGATCGTCGGCGAATTTTTTTACTGAGCAGCTGACGTAGTCGTCAATGTTGTCCACAAAAATTGTAAAGAGTAGCGGGCCTAATACCGTTCCCTGTGGGTCCCCGCTTAACACACACGAGCCCAGCTAGAGTATGCGCCGCTGATGCGAACACGTTGTTGTCTGTTGAAGAGAAATGCCGCAATCGGTCAAATTTGTGCAAGTTCCCAACGATGCCGTATTGTTGCAGTTTGAACAGCAATGCGTCATGACTGACCGAGTCAAAGGCTTTTTGGAAATCGACGTAGGCCACGTCGACACAATCACCGTCTCCAGACACTTAGTTGTGAAATTGAGGAACTCAAGCAGTTGGGACGTCGTAGATTTATTTTTCATAAATCCATGTTGGGATTTGTATAGTAGCGAGTGCATGGCCAGGTGTGATTCTATCGTAGATCGGATGATCGTTTCCATAACCTTACACACAGCAGATGTTAAGCTTATTGGGCGGTAGCTGGCACAGCAGGAGCGGTCCACCTTCTTAAATAGCGAAACGACGTCGGCGACCATCCAGTCAAAAGGAAGACATGACTCAGTAAAAGATTTCCTGAACATTATCGACAGCGGAAGCGCAATCGAAGCGCTAGTGTTTACTAAAAATGTGTTGCTAATACAGTCCGAGCCTGGGGACGCTGAAGGTTTTAATTTTCTCAATACCCGTAGCACGTCAGCTGCTTCGAAATCTACTATGTCGCATGTGGCACCGGTGCGTGGGATTATGTTAGCCGGCTGAATAAAGCGATTCTGATTGAATACGGAACAGAAAAAGTTGTTGAAGAGCTCGACGTCTTCGGTTGTGTTGGAACTGAGGCTGCCGTCCGGGCGTTTCATTGGTCCGTACGGTTTTGTAGTGACGCCTTTCTTTAAGGCATATGAAAAGAATGACTTCCTGTCGGTGTTGATATTTCGGGCCAGTTTGTACTTATATGATCGAATGGAACGTTCAATGTGGAACGTGGCTATATGGGACTTTTCAACATAGTTCAACCAGCAGATGTGCGAATTAGTCCGTTTGTAGCGACGAAATGCATTTCGTTTTTGTTTCAAAGCGGTCCACGCCGCTTTATCTGCTCATGCCGGTTTGCGACTATTGGAACGCGTTCTAACAGGCACATGTTGGTCGATGGTAGCAAGGCAAGTATCACGAAAAATTTGCCAAAATTGTTCGGCAGTACAACGCTGTGACACGGAATGCCAATCCACATCAGATATGCATTTAGTTATTTCAGCCCAGTTGGCACGGGTCCAGTCTTTAGTATTCATAACTGTTTGTCAAGGTACACTGCGTCGAAGTGCTGCCGAAAACTTAAATGAGATACACATGTGATCAGACGTTTTGATTGGGGCTATTGGCTCAACATCACTTATGCGCTCGGGTTGCGTTGTCAAGACCAAGTTCAAAATATTTCGGCCTCTAGTTGGAAAGCGTACAACCTGGTCCAGACCGTTGTCACCAACACATTCCATGAAATTTGCACAACTTGGAGGCCAAATGTAGTTGGCCCAATCGACGCCGAGAAAATTGAAATCGCCGCAAATACAGACTGAGAGTAAGTCGTTGTTGGAGCAGTATGTATTGATGACATCATAGATTCGATGAGCGATGATGATCGAGAGAACTTCGTAAACGCGATCGGATGCTATCTTTGCGGACGAGAGATGAAGAATGGTGACAAAGCGAAAGATCATTGTCATCTATGTGGGCGATACCGTGGAGCGGCGCACCTTAAGTGCAACATTGGTTACCGTCTTTCTCGCGACGTAACCGTCATGTTTCACAACCCACGACGATATGATGGTCATCTCATTATGCAAGAAATTGGTGCAATTTGCAGAGAGAAAGGTCTCGATATAGAATGTATCGCAAAGGGTATGGAGGATTATATGAGCTTCGCTATAAAGCGCAAGGCAAAGAAGGCGTGTAAAGGCAACAACCCTTTCGTTATCGAAGAAGCAGATGGTAGCGAAGATGAAAATGATGAATGTTGGGATGAAAACGTTGACGGCGTAGACTTTATACTTGGAAATGATAATAACGATGAAGCAGATGAGATCGGATGGAAGATACGATCTATTGATACCTTCCAGTTCCTCCCTTCGTCACTCGAAACACTCGTTGAAAACCTCAAGTGTAATAATAGCAATCGGTTTAATGCAATGGAGCAACACTTTGGGGACAAAATGGATCTAATGCTGCGAAAGGGTGTCTACCCATACGAATATATGAACACCACAGACCGATTCAATGAGACTACACTTCCATCTCAATCATCATTCCATTCAACCCTTAACGACAGTGACGTTAGTAATAGTGATTACACACATTCTCAGGCGGTTTGGCAACAAATGGATATTAGAAATATGGGAGAATATCACGACCTCTACCTTAAAAGCGACATCCATTTGTTGTGCGACGTTTTCGAGCATTTTAGACTCTTTGGACTTGACAAGTTCCAGCTGGACCCCGCACATTATATTACACTACCAAGTTTCGCGTCGGATGCGTGTCTTAAGAAAACTGGTGTAAAGTTGGACCTTATCTCAGACGCGAATATGTATTCCTTCTTCGAACAAGGTATTATAGGAGGAGTGTCCGTAATTGCTCATCGGTATGCGAAGGCTAACAACCCATACGTCGATGGATACGATTCATCGCAACCAACCAACTACATTATATACCTTGACGCAAATAATTTATATGGGTGGTCAATGGTTCAGAAACTACCGTGTAACATGTTCAAGTGGCTAAATCGGGAGCAAATTGACGAAATCGATTGGACTTCAGTTAATGCAAACAGCGATGTAGGTTATGTCCTCGAGGTGGACTTGGCGTACCCAGATCATCTTCATAACACCCATAACGATTACCCCTTAGCTCCTGAGCGATTTGAAGTTACCTACGACATGTTGTCGGCATATTGTAAAGACATTAGAAAATCGTCTCACGGCAGCAACACAGTGGAAAAGTTGGTTCCAAATCTAAAATGACAAAGTAAAGTACAAGTTGCATCTACGGAACCTTCAACTATACCTTCGACTGGGAATGGAGCTGAAACACGTACATCGGGTTGTATCCTTCAACCAGTGTGAGTGGATGGAACCATATATAAACTTCAATACATCTATGCGCAAGAACGCAAAAAGCGACTTCGAGAAAGATCTCTACAAGTTGCTCAACAAAGCAGTATTCGGAAAAACCATGGAGAACGTGCGAGGGTATGTTGACGTCAAGTTGGTAACCGACGAACGCAAATACACCAAGCTGGTAGCAAACCCTCGCTACTACGTGTCGTCGATATTCAATAAAGATCTTGTAGCAGTAAAGATGCATCGCAAGTCGGTGAATTTGTGCAAACCCATATACATTGGGTTCACAGTGTTGGATCTCTCGAAGTCCCTTATGTATGATTTCCACTACAACTACATGAAGGCGACGTATGATAATAGATGCAAACTACTATTCACCGATACCGATTTTCTTTGTTATGCGGTGGAATCTCGTGACATTTACAACGATATGTATACGCACCAAAATCAATTTGATACCAGCGACTACCCCATCAGACACCCCTATTCTCAACCCACAACAAAAAGGTTCTCGGCAAAATGAAAGACGAAACGACTGGTGAACCGATCAAGGAGTTTGTGGGATTAAGGTCAAAGATGTACAGCATATTGATGGCGGACGGTGGGGAGAAGAAACGAGCGAAAGGAATTAAGAAAATTGTCATCAAGAAAGAACCACATGCGACATCAATGTTACGTCGATACATTATTTCGGTGTATAAACTTCCGACACGCAATGAACTTAATACGATCTACGAAGCACACGATTAATACGATTACACAAAATAAACTCAGTTTATCACCTTATGATGACAAGCGTTATATAAAGAACGATGGAATATCGTCTTATGCGTATGGCAATACCTACCAATAGTGACATATTTGATGAGAACTTTTTGGATTTACTAATGAGCATGAAGAATTCTGATGAATAGTGCAGTGGATTAAAAATATAATGGTGATGATATCGATATAGGTAGCTGATAATATTGAGTATTAATTGTGTGGTTATATTTGTACTGTTTATTGTTGATTATACTTTTGTAATATGTAACTATATGTTATCAATAAAGAAATGAACGGTACGTTGTCTTCCGCAATGCTGAGCGAGTATATTGCTTTGTGCAGGAAGCGATGGGAGGATCAAGTATGTTGATGATCAACTACATTGTTGGGAGACATACATGCTTCGCAAACTGTACCTGATGTTGATATTCTTAAAAGGGTTTTACATTTCTATTAACGCGAATCAATATGGGCACAAGACTCAAGTCAATTTATTATGATGCAACTAATGTTGCTGGATTTTCTACAGCACCGAAATTGTATCGCGAGGCTCGAAAACGTGGTTTAAGTGTTAAGTTGAAAGATGTACAA
>JASANE010023797.1:0-27316 GCA_030248225.1 Trileptium ribeirensis | reverse complement strand
CTCCATACTAGGGAGTAACCCTACTTCGGGCCGGCAAAAATCATGTTTCGATTGTGGTCCCCGCAAAAAGCAAAAACAATGTTAGAACAGGAATTCTGACTTAAATATTTTCCGAATGGTTGCTTCAGGTGTGGACCAATCATATATACACATTGATCAAGTATCAATACAGCCAAAACGAAAGCAAATACTAACCCAGCAAATTGCTTGCAAAACGTAAGTAGAACAAGTACTTTGAGTAAGAATTTTTAATCTTGAACCTGTATTGCTTATCTCCGGGTTATGTTAGCAAATCAAAGTTATGCTTGTAGCAGCAGTTTACCCATTGATATACATGCGGTGTATGTTCGATTTGAAGTACAACGTGACATGCATAACAGAAAATGGAGTGTATAGAGGCCAGAACTTAAATGTTTCAGTTTGTCATCTGGAACCCCCAAATATGTAAGTTATAGCTGTTGCGAGACGCAGCGGGCACGGCATATTTTCATCGAGACGTGCAACCTTGCCTTTTTCAGGGTGTCCGCTTCTGCCAGTCTCGTGGGCCAATCTTCCAGAATTTTCCAGTACTTTTTGTACATCGTCGTATTTTTAGAAGATAAGATAGGATTTCCCGACCCGGGTAACCCGGTTAAGTATAAGACTCATATAAGAATCTTAGGCTAGACTAAACATCAGGTATTAGACGAACGCATGCGGTAAACCTTGAGCGAACTGATTTTTCAAATTCCAAATTTACGAGTAACCACTAAACAAGGTCCAGTACCGTAGGAACAGAGGTCATGTGAAGCCAGAAAAAGACACGCGCTTGCTAATTCATCAGGTTTTCCTGTACGTCTTAAAGAAGTCATCATTTTAGCTGTGTCTATAATTTTTTCTGGGAGTTTCTCGGTTTGTCAATAAATCCAGGCAAAACCGCATTCACTCAAACACTTTTGGGACCCAGCAAGTGTTTTGATAATACCCAAAAGTAGAGCTTTCGATGCTGCATAATTAGTTTGACTAAAATTGCCTATTTTTGCAATAATGCTTGACACATTAATTATAGCAGTATGTGCAAAATTGTAATCGACCATTGCACGGCCAAACGTTCGATACATTAAGAGCGGTCTTTTTAGGTTAACAGATTGCACCCAATACCAAGCGTTATCTGACATTTTTTGCTAAGGAAGCATCTTACGTCTCGCAGTTGATTAAGACTGCTGGGGGCCGCTCGTAAGAAGTAACTGCAGCGTTCAAAAACTGCGACACAGTCTGACGCTGTAATATCAGCTTGAATTGCAGTGTGTTTCACAAGCGACGGTAACGTTTCGGCAGTTTCTTTAGCTCCATTTTTGCTAATATCTGCGACAAGAACCGAAATGCCGCGCTTGGCCGATAGTTGCCACCCAGCCCGATCAATACCATTACCGCCAGCTGAAATAGATAAATAAAACACCAATTAAACGAGCAAAAGCAGCAGCTACTAACACAATTTTTCACATGGCTTCTGAAAATGAAAATAATTCTGGTAAAAAATGAAAATAACCTCACATACCAGCTGGTTATATTCTATTTTACTTGTCTATGTACATCTATATATGATATAATAGCTATATCTAACTATAACTATTTAAGTTGCTTTGACTCATTCTATTTTCGCAAGTTATACGTGGCAGGATTTTTAGAGCAGAGTACACAGACAATATGCAGATATGTTTCCATTAATATAGTCAAAAAGTTTGGTGTATAGATATAACAAAAAGTTATTAATTTCTTACAAAACACGAATAATATTTTACCCCTGGACCAAATGTCCCTCCCCCTTCCCACAACATAGTAAGGGCAAAACGCGTTTCAAACTGCAGTTTACAAATTCTTACAAAATACGAATAACATTTTACCTCTAGACTAAAATGTCCCTCCCCCTTCCCACAAGATAGTAAGCGCAAAACGCGTTTCAAACTGCAGTTTACAAATTCTTACAAAACACGAATAATATTTTACCCCTGGACCAAATGTCCCTCCCCCTTCCCACAACATAGTAAGGGCAAAACGCGTTTCAAACTGCAGTTTACAAATTCTTACAAAATACGAATAACATTTTACCTCTAGACTAAAATGTCCCTCCCCCTTCCCACAAGATAGTAAGCGCAAAACGCGTTTCAAACTGCAGTTTACAAATTCTTACAAAACACGAATAATATTTTACCCCTGGACCAAATGTCCCTCCCCCTTCCCACAAGATAGTAAGCGCAAAACGCGTTTCAAACTGCAGTTTACAAATTCTTACAAAACACGAATAATATTTTACCCCTGGACCAAATGTCCCTCCCCCTTCCCACAACATAGTGAGGGCAAAACGCGTTTCAAACTGCAGTTTACAAATTCTTACAAAATATGAATAACATTTTACCTCTAGACCAAAATGTCCCTCCCCCTTCCCACAAGATAGTAAGCGCAAAACGCGTTTCAAACTGCAGTTTACAATTTCTTACAAAACACGAATAATATTTTACCCCTGGACCAAAACGTCCCTCCCCCTTCCCACAAGATAGTAAGCGCAAAACGCGTCTCAAACTATAGTTTCTGTGCAGGTTTTTATGTATACTTGATGTAGTAACTACTAAAGCTTCAACTAAAGGACACATTCTCGCATCTTTTGCTATCGAATAAAATTTTTTCGAGAACTATCCATCCAAAGATGAGTTATGAATGTCAGAAACAGGAAAAAAAAATTTTCACGAATTTTCTCCCACGCGCAATCAATGGAAACTGCGCTGGTTTCGCTCACTCCGTTTCAAACAACTACTTCCCTCCAGAAAAATCATTTAACGTTTTGCTTCTCTAAGACTAAGTCTGAACCCAAGCCTAACTCTAAGCATGGACCCACAATTAAACTTTACATTTTTACCCTAAGGCACTGATGACAACACTTTCAAGCTATGCGGCCGCACTCTAAATGCGCAAAATTTTAGCATGATTAGCAGTTTCCTTCAGAAAAAATTGTTTCTAAAAATTTTGATGTTAACCTCCCCTCGCGCAGCCCTTCCTCTAGGTCGACGGGTCTTGGACATCCAGTATGCTATACGTAATTCCAAAAGTTCATTTTTTTCGAAGAAAAGTAATAAACTTTTCGAAATCACTATGTAAAGACGCCATCCATTTCGACTTTGCCCAAACTGGATCTGAAAGGCGAAACCAAAAAATTTTTGAAACTCCCAAGCTTAGGGACTTTTTAGAAATAAAATTTTGCCTCCACCCCAGGGTATCGAGAGGTGTAATGACCAGAAACAATTGAAGGGGACTTTTTTCATAATAAAATATTGCCGCAAACTCCAGGCCTTGAAGAGGGTACAATCATCCTCAGAACTGCAGCGGGTTGTTTATAAAATAAAATTTTGCCTCGACTTCCAGGCCTTAAGCGTGCATAATGACCACCCGAAACTGGGCGAGAAAAGGGGTGTCGAACCAAATTTGTGTCATAACCTACAATACATAAACTGTACTTAACTGTATATTAGCACATATTTATATTTTTTTTGTTTCGGATTAGCGTCGCAATTATGACCAAACAAAAAAAAATTATTCTTTCTCATCACGAGATTATTATTTATTATTACATTTTCCGAACACTTTTATTGTGATATAAATAATTATTATGACGTAAAACCAAATTTAAAAATAGGCGCCATGCAGTTGCGACAGAATTCGAACACACCAAAAATGTTTTTGTAAAATATAACCACTGCGTATATCGAAAAAGTATGAAATACGGGGGTCATATCATCAAGATATTCACAAAGCCAAGAAAGAATCAATCTGTTATAAAATTGTATGTTCGGAAATAGTTGATTGTAGCTGTGCTCTAATATAAGGTAGATGACATTGACATAGCAAGAAATCGGGGGCACGATTTACTTCAAGAGACCGCCATGGGGCAGGGCCTTAGGATACAACTCACTTCGGTCGTCCGGTCAATTTGGGGTCGAGCGATGGCGCCATTGTAAAAAGCCGAAAAAAACTTTTTGTCATAAAAGTGGCGAAATGGACATTTTCTGAACCGGCTCATTAGGCTGCATCAAATGGTAGCAAACTAAAATTGACCAAATTCGGCCTGGAGGTTAAAAGAAAAAACCCCTTGGTACGTAAAATTTCCGGAAAAACATCGCCCCTGACGTCGGCAAAAACGGATAAGGCAACGCAGGTTTATCGAAGGTGCAAATACAAAATTTATTATAATTCAAGTATAGCGCACGGTTTCGTATTGAACACATTGATACAGTGGATATACGTAAATACATCTCCATGAGGCTATGATGTGATTATTAAATAAGTGTTCCAGTAAGCTTACAGGGATTCAATCAATCATGCTTATTACGTTTATGTTATGCAGTTTTCAATAAACAATGTTCCATTGTCCTGTGTTGTGATGTTTATATTACCTGTATTACCTTCCAACAGTTGGGAATACAACAGATTGTGGCGGTTTGAAATCCGGGCCAAGCTAGGTGAGGCCGTCTACAAATTTAGCTTGCGGAATGCGGAGTACGGTTCATGGATGGACTTCCAGCCAATGGTGACGGGTGAAGATTATTGGCCCGTTTTCAAGCCTGAACCTGCTATTAACTATGGCTGAATTGCTGCGAATACGAGTTTTTGCAGTATTCTATTCTTCATTATGACAAAAACAATCATGACGTACGCATGTAAACTGGACTAATAAGTAATACATGTCTGCTGTGTGCAATTCGGTTATCTGGCCCACCTGAAGGCCAGCCAACTGGTAGCCGTGGCGAAGTGACAGATTAAGAATCGATAATTGCTAAATTTATTGTTTTATTCCTACACCTATATACATCAGTGGTAGATTTAGCCCACGCTGTAATCAAACAACGATGGCGGAGCGCTTCGTATCAGAAAACGGTGCAATGTTATTAAAGGTTATTTCCAGCGAGTCGATTCTGCAGCGAAACGAATCGATAGATAAATTGCAAAAAACAAGCAAATGCAAATTGAAATCAAATCGTTCGAATGTCTGTTGGAACGTTTCAAGTACCTCTATAAATAGGTGGCTGGGTTCTCCAAAATGGGTGGAGGGACTGGCATTTTTCGGTTCCCCTGGTTTAGAACAGGTGCCCCCCGGTTCATGCCCCTGGCAAAATTTTGGGTTCCCCCGGTTCACCGCCTCTTCGAAATTTTTTTCCAATCGGTCCAAAGTACATAAAATTTGATCAAAATTTGTACTAAAATTTCGTTCTGAAGCCAAAAATTTTGCCAAAATTTGCTTCGAAATCACTTTGTCTCCATCAAAACCATTTTGGCAGTGTTTCTGACACAATTTTTAGCCGTCTTTCTCTTGGAAAAATGCCCCTGGCCAAAACTGGGCGCCCCCGGTTCGGAACCAGAGGGGCCTCCTGGTTCATGCCTCCTTTGGCAAAATTTTTAGCGAATGGAGAGCCCAGGGTGGTGCAAACTTAGCATGAGTACCATAAGACAACAAAAATTTTAAGTTTAACTGTAAGTCCAGGCTACGCTTACGTTTGGGCTGAGGCTTAAACTTAAACTTTGACTACGGCCCAGGCTTAGGTTTAGAGAAACAAAACAATCGATTATTGTGGAACTTAACATGATCATGTCTGTTTTGGCAAGAAGTTTAGGCATTTCAGAAGCAAAATCGAATTACAAAAATCATTTGTATAGAGAACAGTTGCAACAGAAAAAACCTCGCTCCGTTTCCTCTCGCTGTGTGAGTATATAGAAACATGGCATAGTATGTTAATCGGGGGATTAACTGCCTCATCACTAGTGATGCAACCTCAGCAACTCTTAGTACCAAATTTAATTTTGAAAATATTCTGTGAATTCACAATTCTGTTCACCACAATTTCAACAGTCTCCGACCTTCCAAGCGGTTCGAACCTGGACGGCCCGGACCGACAAATTTCAAGTCGGTTATATGGTCCACGGACTTCGCTACTTGTCGCATTAAAATCTGAATATATTTTGGTTAGAAACTAGAAGGTAGGTCCACCGGCGAGTGCGCAGCGACAACTTTACTAAAAAATCAAAAATTCCCAACGTTAAAAGGTTTTGTGCTAGTCATAATGTTTGAAAACCATGAAATCAGGCATGGTTAAATGGCGGTAAGTTCCATGGGATACAATACCATTCAAACAGAGTGCGTTGGTCACAGATACATTTGGGACTATGAGGAACCACTGTAGAAGCACTGGGTACGCCAGAGGTACTGACGATCACAAACGGAAATGTAAGAAGAGCTCAGCGGAAGTAGGTTTACACATCTGTAACTCGTAACCTACACAGTAACTGTGTCCTAAATATTTTTGTTCCAAACTTTTGTATTCTTAACAGTATATTTTGTTTCAACAATTCTGATTTTCAGAATCCTAAATTTCAGAAAATTGCGCGCGAATGAAATATTTAGATACGCGTTTAACAATATAATGTTAAAGTTATTTAATTAATAGCAACATTTTAATATTCGGAGATGCAAGAGCCAAAGCGATAAAACCGGCTTAAGAGATAAATGAGACCTAAAATAATAAAAAAATGAAACCGAGTTAAAGCGTGAATTTTTCCCAAAAGAGGTTAGTTAAATTTATTTTTTGAATTCCCAACTTTTCCCTGATGTAAAATGATAAAATTCCTGTTTTTCCTGTAAAGATAGAAGTTTTCACTGTTTACCCTGTTGTGTGGCAACCCTCAAATTATAGCATTAGACAGAAAACTATAAAACCGCTCACTGTACAATGCGGGTCTATACATCAGAGACACATTCAAATAATTCCCTTCATCGTTTTCAATAACCGTGAAAATATTATGACAGACGCAACAAATTTTAGCATCAGATTGAAAATATCGAACTCATGCATGGTTCTGAGGAGGTTTTAGCGGATACAGCGCCACACCAGAAGTTCTACATTGGTCACAAATACATTCAAATGAACCGCTCTATCATTTTCAGGATTCTCGAAAACCATCATAATCGTGAGAAAACAAACTGTGACATTAGAATTAAAACCGAGAAATAGTGATACATCATGAGCAAATATTTAGGTCAGACCGACTAAGTCAAAAATGTTTTTCAGTTAACAAACATAAAAAATGTTGTCTCACAGTCTATCAATTCTGTTTGAGACTTATTTTTAGACAGTTTTGGCTTACATCATGCTCAGAGAAATGCTATCCTAACTCACATTAAGGAATTGCGCAGCAACCCTGAGTACCAAATTTAACCTGTGAACAAATTTTGCGAGTTTACATTTACGATCAGAAACATTTTAACGGATTAGACCGCTCCAGTGGTCCCTACTGGGCCACGGACATCACTATCGCGAAATCGTATGCATGGTTCAATGCGTAGGGCATAATAGATACAATAACATTGCAAAGAGCGCACATCGGTCACAGATACCTTAATTCAAACACTTTATCTTTTTCAACAACTTGAAAATCTTTATAATCACAAATGCAAAAAATTATAGCATTACCTTGAAAACTAGTAACCGTATCGAGATTGTAGATCGTAGTCAAGCATAGGTGCAGCAACGCCTTTTGCGTGCACAGCTAATCGATATGCTATATGTGAACATTACTAGGGATGTACTGGGGCTTAGCCCCGGCCTCGGGGCAACAAATTTAGCCCAGGGCTGGGGCAACGCCGACCGGCGCCAGGTAAAGGTAAAATTAAGGTGGCGGGGCTACTGTTTCAGAAAAATATTTTTGGACCAACTTAGTAGAACAGATAAACAGTCGGGAGCTTTGGCTGAAGATATAATGCTTGCTGGTAACTAGGACAGTGCAAATTATTCCACAGCACCTTCCTGAAACTGTGAATTTATCTCACAACGCACAGTTTATTAAACTAATAAAGTAAAATGTTGAACCGATTTGTTTTGAGTTTTTGATATTTCAATATGATTATTACGTATATCGACAAAATTCGGACATGGTTTTTTAGAATAGTAATTAAACGATTTGATTATTGCTATATTCGCATACATGAAGATGATGCATACATGCCAGTTGGGTAGAACCCTCCGCGAAGGGTAACCCCCAGTAGCCGGCGAAAATTTCCAGGGGGGAAGTCAGTACGGTGGTGAGAACCTTTTTTTGCTGGCCAGCGTCAAATTTTCGCCTATGAGTTCACCTCACTCCGCGACGGTGGGGCCGGATTTCCAGGAAGGATTTTATCTCCTCCCACGCCCTGTCGGGATCTATGTATATGTTCTATATATGCTCTATATACGCAAGAAAATCGAACACATATATAGTCCTTTTCGGCCAGCCCCGGTAGAATTCTTGCTCCAGTACAACACTAGCTATCACACATGTTAGTTCCGGTCCGTTGAAAGTCGACGTCTGACTGGCCCGGAGCAGCAAAATTTCTGCCAAGTCCGTTCCGGCCCCTTTGTAGTCGAGTGTAAGTAAGCTCATTATAAAATAATTATACAAATGACATAAAGAAAAAACGCATATTTGAAAACAGCCCGGTAAGAAATTTTAATGAACCCAAGATCATCGAACCGTGTATTAATCATTTTGTCTGACCGAGGTGAGAACAAACCAAAATTTTTTGGTGCCGGCCGTGCAACATTTCCGTACCCATGGAGCCATGGGTCGCAGAGTAAAACCAACAACGGCAATGAGTTTCCCATGCCTGAAAACATCCAAGACAAATTTTTCATCCGCCCAAAACGCCAGAACAAATTTTCGAATTTTGGGTCGAGGAGCCATGACGGTATTTTATCTCAAACCCTTTAGCTCCAGAAGCGGAGCTTTAATCGAACAACAAAAAAGTGGCATCGGCATATATCATTTTGCTATACAATAAATCCAACCAGAGAAAATAAAGTTAGAAAGTTAAGATAAAATAACCTTACTTTGGTGAACGGTACTAAAATGGGGTAAAACCCCTCATTTTACCTCTGACCCCGTAACTAGATATCAAATCAAAAAAACGCTCGGGCATGTACACGGTAAATCGACTAATTGAGCTCGAGATCATGAAAATCGGTTGAGTCTTTCCCTAGTTATAGGCGATCACGCACACATAGACGGAATTTAGAAGCTTTCACCCCTGTAACACACCATCTTCGCAACGTTAGACTACGCTCTGATCACGAAATTATACATGGTTGTGGGGCGGGGACTCCCAGGCAGATATATACTGACGAAAAGGTTTACATCGTAAACAGATACATTCAAATCTCTCATCGTTTTCAACTCACTCAATGAATCACATCATTCAAATGACTCATTCCGTCGTTTTAAGCATCCCCGAAAACCTACATAATCACAGGTGCAATAGATTGGAAA
Organism: Trileptium ribeirensis; assembly: GCA_030248225.1. Lineage (NCBI taxonomy): Eukaryota > Metazoa > Nematoda > Enoplea > Enoplida > Thoracostomopsidae > Trileptium > Trileptium ribeirensis. Next base: position 17,995 of record JASANE010023797.1, on the reverse strand, counting down.
CAATAAAATTATGCGCGTTTAATTCTTAGGGATACAGTCACACTCCAAAAAGAGTATATCTTTTAGTGACACATTCAAATTTATTGCTTCGTAGTTTTCAGCAACCGTTAATAGCCGGACTTAGCTTAATAGCCTTTTCACAACTTTTATAACCACCGTATATATAATGTTTATCAAGGATTATCTAAAAATGCCATAAATAAAGTGTTATATTGGGTCCTTTTGTGACACTGTGCCCGTATTTTATTGCTCACAGTCTGGTACAATCGTTGGTTGACAAAGTTGTAGATTTTGGACATAAAAGATATGTTAGATTTTTGAATATGAAGATTGTCTTACGAGATATAGCTGAAAGCTTAATTTTCTTCGGGCACAAAAATGAAGGAAGTACCCACTTGAAATAAAGACTACCACACCCCATGGTGAGTTCCACGGATAAATCTCTTATAGGGTCACAGGCCAGACTATAGGCTATCAGCTGAACCATTGATGGGAATCCTGGAAAAACCTAGAAATTTTGCAAAAATGTGGCCGGACAGACGGACACGGTATAATTTTCCAGTGCGCCAACAAATAAATGCTTGCTCGCTTCGGCCGCTGCCCAATTAAAACCACCGTAAATGGCAATGTTTTAAAACATTAACGAATATGTCTGGGCACTCCATTCACTGAAAATTTTGCCAGGGAGCATGAATCGGGGCGCGAGCAATTTTGCCAGGGGACATTTTTCCAAGAGAAAAACGGTTAAAAATCGTGTCATAAACACTTTAAAATGGTTTTGACGGAGATAAAAAGCTATTTTGATGCAAATTTTGATAAAAATTTGCGAAATCTTTGGCTTCGTAACGGAATTTTAGTTCAAATTTTGATCAAATTTTACGTACTTTGGACCGATTGGAAACAAAATAATTTTGCAGAGGCGGTGAACCGGGGGCAGCCCAAAATTTTGTCCGGGGCATGAACCGGGGGCACCTGTTCTGAACTAGGGGTAACCGAAAAATGCCAGCCCCCCAATTTGGAGAGCCCAGTATATAAACGTGACTTGGAAAACCAAATTCCGATTGTGTTGTTGTGAAACACGAAGTTTTTGTTTAACTATATATACAGTTGCAATATTGACTTTTGTTAGCCATTCGGCTTTACAATTAAATTAAGTGGTTCACGATTTAAAAATAAGTTCAGGTTACCGTTGTGCTACGCCTAGCAACGTCTTCCGTGTCAGTCATGATTGTGCATTTTGTTATAACTCGTCAAAATATCAGGGACACCGTAAACCACTAACACCTGTGGAACCCAGGTGTGATTCGTTTACTAACAATGTTGAAAACAAAGGGTTCATTAAGGTTTTAGAAGATTTAAGCCAACTTGTCTTGTCGGTATGCAACGCGCATGAACTATCGGGAAATATAACAACAAATACAAGTGCTGGCCTGCAGCTGGCCTCTTCGAACAGAGTAATAGAAACAATATTTTTTAACTTCTAGTTCGAAGTTAAAAACTTCACGAATAACGAAAAAATAAGTTTAAAACGTCAGCTATACACAAAAATTTGTTCGTCCATTTAACCACCATCAATGGCACTAATTTGGTCTGAAAACTTACCGTTTTCTAACATCTATCAATCTTTGTACTAGCAGAAATCCAAATGCCATACAAGGTAATTAGTATCTCGTATATATCTCCTAAGCGAGGGGGAAACAGAGCGAGCATTGCTTCAACAAAGCGGGAATTTTGTGTAATCACTTGTAACAGGCTTTCTGTTTGATGTGTCTAGGTATATACTACACTAAAACCTCTGTAATCCTGAATCAATTAAAATCCTAAAGCCTCGTCGACCTTAAACACGTCGAAAACAGCTGAAAACGCGAGAAATATGCGTGCTGGTGAGCTGGTCTATAGAAAACCAAACCATCGTATGCAGAGTGACTAAAACCAATACATAAACATTCTTAATACCCTGTACGCAATACATAACAAAGAGACTGAAGACAGACTATAGTCCATGGACAATCTGGCTTAATGACCCTAAATCCATTGAAAACATCAAAAAATCCGAACTGGAGTCAAGATAACGAAACCATCGTATTCAGCCTACCTAAGGACCGAAACAGACTATTCTTGAAGCCCTATATACAAAACGTAATCAAGAAACTGAAGCCCGACAATATTCTAGAAATCGGGTTCATTAACACTACACCGATGAAAAGGCAAGAAATATGCACGCTGGACTCTAGATAACCAAGGAATTGTATTCAGAATACAGAAAAACCTCTATATACTAGTAACTATATCAAGATTGCATATATCAAGATTGCAGAACGTAGTGAAGCATAGGTACACTAACACCTTTTGCGTGCATAGCTAATCAGCTCTCGATGGCATACGTCGATATGCTATATGTGGATATCACGTAGACAATGCCGCGCAAGTTATAACACAACTAACATCGGCAATAAATTTCAAATGCCCGACGACCCCCAAGTGCAATCCATCAGCATCCCAGGACGTCAGAATAAATTTTCGAATTTTGGATCAAGGAACCATGAGGGTGGCTTACCTCAAACTCCATAACTCAAAACATGACCCTTAATCGCAAAACAAAAAAGAGGCATCGGCAATTTTCATTTTACTATTAAATAAAACCAACCAGAGAATTAATCGAAAGTTAAGATAAAAATAACCTTGCTTCCGGGAATCTACTAAAATGAAGTAAAAACCGTCATTTTTCCGTCTGAACCGGACTTTGGGGGCACCATACCCCGTATCTATGAAATCATGTGTTGTACAGCAAAACCAACACCGGCAATATGTGTCACATGTCAGAAAACCCCCAAGTGAAACTTTTCAGCCGCCAAGGACGTCTCAACAAATTTTGAAGTTTTGGGTCGATGAAACACGAGGGTACCATACCTCAAACCCCCTAACTCCAGAACCCAAGCCTTAAAAAAACAAAAACAGAAGCATCGGCATTTATCATTTTACTATGAAATAAAACCAATCTGACAAAAATTTGAATGTTAAAATAAAATAACTTGCTTCCGTGAATTTACTACAATGTGGTAAACTAGTTAGTAACACGTAAACGTGGGTGACGGAGGCATGGTGGTTAACAACGGCGTGAATAGTGCATACAGCTTGTGGAATTTCTAACATTTTTGGTAACAGTTTAAAAGTAACATACTCATTTAAATCGAGTAGCTACACCTCATCTTCGAATTTTCACCATGAAAACAATTTTAAGAAACTGAATTTATTATGTAAAATAATGTTCGACTGCGACTGCTCCGGCTGCGACTCGCCACCTTCGGTGGCTCGTCTTGCCTCCGTCAATAACACACTTAATAATTATTTTTAACTCATTTTTAAGAGACTTTGCTTAATTTTAAGAGAATTTATAAAGGTAAGTAGATCACTCGTATACAGTCTTTTAGAAAACGTGAAGGTATGTTATGTCAAAAAATGACCGAGATAGCACGAACGGTTGTCGAGATATGATGAACTTAGGTTTCCTTAAGTCAATTTTAAGAGAATTTGCTTAATTTTTAAGGAAAGAGATGAAATACGTCAATCAGCTATATACAGCTGTTTAGAAAACGTGAAAATACATTTTATGTAAAAAAATCGCCGAAATAGCACGAACTGTTGTCGAGATGCGGTGAAAAAGCTGAAAAAATGGCAAAAATCCCTAAGTTTGAGCAACATTTGCTTAATTTTGAGTACAAAGCAATTTTCGTAGAAAAAAGTGCTCAATGAAAGGGCACTCCGCAAGAGAATATGCAACACGAAGAAAAAAATTTCTAAAATCGGCCCAGGCGTTCAACCTGCAGACCTGTCTGTGACAAACAAAAAAAAGTCACAGAGAAAATTGAAATTTTGCGTCTAGTATATTGATATATATATAAAGTTAAATGTACGCCTCCGGCTGCGACTCACCACCTTCGGTGGCTCGTCTTGCCTCCGTCAAAAAGTTAAATGTACGCCTCCGGCTGCGACTCGCCACCTTCGGTGGCTCGCCTTGCCTCCGTCAAAAACCCTCATTTTGACCTCTGACACCTAACCTAGGGGGCGCCATACCCCGTACCCATGGAACCTTGGGTCGCAGAGTAAATCAACACCGGCAATGAGCTTCCCATGCCCGGAAGCCCCAAGAAAAACTTTTCAGCCGCCCAGAACATCAGAACAAATTTTCTAATTTTGGGTCGAGGAAACATAAGGTGCCCTACCTCAAATCGAAAACGGAGCCTTAATCGAAAACCAAAAAGAGGCGTCTGCATTTATAATTTTAATATGAAATATAACCAATCAAAGAAAAAATTCGAAAGTTCAGATAAAAATAATACGCAATACGTAATTTTAAGCAACTTAAGACAGACTATATGTTGGAAATCTGGTTCATTGACCCAAAATCCATGGAAAGGCAAGAAATATGCAGTGGAGTCCTGATAAGCAAATCATTGTAGTTAGCCTTCAAAAATACGTATATATAAACCAAGAAATACCATCCTTGATGCCCTGCACGCAATACATATATAATCAAAGAAAACGGAATACATTTTGGAAATTTTGGTACTTCGAGAGTAAAATCCTTGAAGCCCCATAAAAAATATAATATAGTCAAGTTGGACTGTAGACAGCAAAACCATTGTATTTAGCATGCTATCTAACCTAATAGAATCTCGTTGTAGACGAGTAAAAACACGCAATAACATGCCGAAATTCGAAAAATCATTATTCTGGCAAAGGGTTGACGAACAACGTTGACGCCTACAGCGGCTCAGGGAGTGATTTCACAAAAGTGTCGTGGTCCGAAAAGTAATAGGTCTCGATGAGCAGATTTTATATGGTGTACGACGCCTATATCGCGATATGTGGGACGCGAAAGACAGGTACTCGTTTGGCCAGATTAGGCAAAGAACTTTCAAAAACATGTTTTTTTTCCATTTTGAGCCGGAAAATGTGGTCGGAACTGTTCATGTTCAACCACAGAGCACATCGTCGTCACTTTTGTTATCGAACAAAAAATTTGTCGAAATCCGTCCATCCGAAAATGAGTTAGCAATGACAGTGGCAGACAATAAAAACTTGCTTGGATTTTTTTGCCCCTAGCGTCTTCATTGGAAACTCCGCTTTCTTCGCTCGCTCTTTTCGAATATTACAGGACAACTCATCTTTTGTTTTTACCATTTTACCAAACGAATGAAAATGCAACAAAAATATTATGTGTGTTGTAAAGAAAGCACGATAAATTCAACTATAAGACGCTAGTTAATCCAGGTAGCACGATTTTCCCTGTAGCTAATCGGGATAAATTCCCCAGATAATTTTGGTTCCTCTTATACATTTGAGTTGCAAGACCACAACTCAAAGCCCCCTGATGTTAATTTGATCTTCGCAAAGGCGAAAACGGTGCTACCTTATCTCGTCATTTTCAAATCTAAGCCGAACTTTTGACGCAGAAATGACCATTAAAGTTTGCTATATAATACTTCACGAAATATAGCAGGTGGACTCTATATTAAAGAGTCGCAAAACAGATAAATAGTTGCTATTCAAGAATATCACCCACAAACGTTTAAAAAAGCAGTTTTTGGCTTAAAACTTTAGTAAAGAAAACACACTGCCAGTCTTATCATGTTATGCGTAATTTTGATAAAGCCGATTACATTTTATGTCAATGTTCAATATTTAATTTTTACAATAGAAAAATTGCCGCTCACCTTTTATCATAGTTGATGTAGTTGGCACATTCCTGCGTTTTGCTTCATGTAGTCTCGTAAGATGTATTTGACCTGCGGATATGGCACGAATGTTTTTTCATCAAGGATACTGCGTTATGATTTAACATACAAATACATTAAATATACAAATTTGTACTTTTTATTGCATAAGTTAGGATTCCTTGTGTACTATAATAGAAAATTGCAACATATGAATTTGGAATGGGACGGAACCATGAGGGTATCATACCTCAAACGCCATAACTCCAGAAGCGGAGCCTTAATCGAAAAACCAAAAAAGGGCATCAGCATTTGTCATTTTGCCATACAATAAATATAACCAGAGAAAAAAACTGGAAGGTAAAGATAAAAATAACCTTACTTTCGTAAAGGGTACTAAAATGGGGTAAAAATACTCATTTTAACTCTGATTCCGCTAGATCTCAAATCAAAAACGCTCGGGCATGTACACGGTAAATAAACTAATTAAACTCGGTTGAGTCGTTCACGAGTTATAGGTGATCATGCACACACAGACGGAATTCAAAAGCTTCCACTCCTGCAACGCACAATCTACGCTACGTTAGACTACGCTCTGATCATGAAATTAAACATGGTTGTGCGGCGGGGACTCTCAGGAAGCTATATACAAGCATGACAGAAAAATAGTATCTCACAAACATAGTGATAGTTTTACTAGGATCTTGGCGACATGCCAAGTGTATGAATTCGGAAAAATGAGAAACTGTAACGTTAACATACAGTGGAACAACTCATTAAAATATATTCCTAAACCAAAGATGTAATTCACCTAAAATATTTATTAATCAGCTGTTGAATAAGGCATAGATGAAGCAAAACTGATAGTTATATATCTAATACGCACCCTAAGATGGTTAACTCTACCTCAGAACTGCTTACGAATCGTGAACAACATATGTATGTAATCCATGTATATAAGAATCAAAAGCACAGTAGCACAGAAAGCATAGACGGAACTTGCTACAGACGGCATGACACTCGTCCCTTTCGCACCACTCGCCTTGTCTCACCCATTGATATAACTACCTCAACACGAAGAGATACGTCTAAATACAGTAACGATTTGAAAACAGCACCCACGAAAACCGATATGAACTTATTTTGAGCCACGAATCTATTAATGTACCGTACAGGGATGCTACATCAAATTTGATGACACCTTGTAGATAGCCAGCCGCTCTATGCACACAGCAAAATTCGTTCGAATTGCTTGAGTGATTGCATAGCTACACCTCGACAAAGTTTGACAAAATTTTGGAAATTTGCCCATTTGCTAAAGTCCCCCATACGCCATAGGGAACCGACAAAAACAATTTATATATATATACCCATAATTAAAGCTTCCTAGGGCACATATTTTGATATCAAAATAATTCAAATCGGTTCAATGATTGCCGAGTTATGAGCAAAAATGACCCACAAATGGTCCATTTTAGCGATGTACCCCTGGGTAACCCCCTCTGACCGCCTGTGGTGGGACATGGGTAGGTCGAATCGGAATAAAACCTAGAAAAGGCACACCTAGAGCATCGTAGCTTTCATATGAGCCCTCACACGTCCATCTCGGTTTACGTTGAGATAACTAAGTCCTGTTTACAGAGAAAAAAAACGGACGCCCATCTTTTTCACCATAGTGCGGTCTAGTGAGAATTCTCTAGCTAGCTCTTCTCCATCTCCTAACTCAATTATGTTATACCTAATTTTCCGGATGTATGCTTCAGTGTAAGAGCAAATTATTCACGCTATCAAAGAAGCCTTGAAATATTGATTTTCGGCATACCTGCCCCTCCAAACTGTCAAAATTATACCTACGGGTATGGGCATGAGGAATAGGTGTCCATGAAGGGTAGGGATACCCTTCTGAATTCGGATCTCCTCTGCTTAAACCATAAACCTTTTATGGCTCAGTAATCTCAACCCGTGTCGAATGTGAGCTGAAAATAGGGAAAATTTGACAAAAATTAGAACAAGTTAGCAAAAAATGATGAAAATTTTAGCGAAATTGGAAAAAATTAGTTCCTAAAAATTAAACCAATTCGTCCCTGGACGTACCATCTACGCCTACCTTGAGCCAACGGACACTTAAACACCTACGATGAGGTGTATGTATCCGTAGTTTGGAACTGATAGAACTACGCCTGGCAATTCCCCCAGCTTAGATTTTGGAGAACTAAAAATACCTGGCGTGAGGAATTCCCTGAAGTTGGTGGAGGTTAAATTTTAGATATTTTTAGCTCCACAAAAAATATGCGGATTTTCAGCCGAAATACGCACGTTTGAAACGGAGCGAGCGAAGCCACTAGAGTTTCCAACGAAGTCGCAGGCGAAAAAGTCGTGAAAAATTCTTTTTGTTTATAGCTGTCATATCTCATCTTCGAGTGGATGGATTTTGACATTTTAGATAACAAATATGATCATGATGTGAACTTTAGATGAAGGCTAAGTAAGAACTCCAGCGTCATCTGCCAGCTAAAACGACCAAAACTAACTAAGGGTTCATTGTCAAACCAGGGTTTCGCAACCCGCTTAATCAGGTGTCACATGAATAAACGGAGACCACTATCCGGAATCAACTCACCGTGATCTACTGAGGAGCAGGTTTTGTGAGACAACGCACCGGTCCGCTGTCGGCCAGAGCATGGTGCAACCCATTGCCAAAAATATATTTTTCAAATTTCGCAACTTTATTGCGGTATTATATTTTCAAACTAATGCATTTGATCATGCTGAATACCATGGCTTTGTAATGTAGGGATTGACTTGATGAAATTAGACTTTTTATGGCTTAGAAAGTATTAAAAGGACTGGATTTCCGGTATAATCTGTCTTCTTTTTTGTTCCTGTATTGCTTCTGCGGAATTAGAAATGGCATATAAGTTCTTCGCTATGAAGAATATGATGGTTCGGTTATCCAGATTTCAGCACAAATATTTCACGCCTTTTCAGTGGTTCTAAATGGGTTTAAGGTCTATGTAGCCTATTTTCAGAATATATTCCGTGTTCATGATATAAATACAGATGATTGGTTTTCACAAACTGCCTCTGAAGTACTTGGCTGATCCGAACTGAGGGCACCAGTTAGAAGATGCGGCAAATTCGGTTTCCCCAGTTCAACTGGGGTTCTCTAAGACTGAATTAAAGGATTCCAAATTTATCACCAAAGGGTCCCTAGTTTCAAGTTCGAGGCAGTTCGGGATAACCAGTCATCTATAGTTATATTCGGAACAAAGATGGGGACACCTGGAGCGGCAAATTCTGTTGTCCCAGTTCAAACTGGGAATCCTCCAAAGAACTGGGTAGCAGAATACGCCGAAATACTATAAATAACTCATTCGCTGTTAAAATTTAATGATATTGTATTGAAACGTCATCAATAACGGCGATTTTAGTGTTTTTAGCCCCGAATGGCAAAGATTTAGAGATATTTTGAACTCTATAAAGAAATTTTTGCATATTCTTTGCCGAGCGGAGAGAAATCTATCTATTTTAGCCAGCGCAGAAAAGCACCTGAGAGAGGTAAAAGTACATCCTCTTTTGCTATGCCCGATGTGGAATCCACACCCATTGTTACGGGACAAATAGGATATTCGATTCGGTTCATTGCTAGCACAGACTTAGACATTTGCATTCAGATTGTGAAATTTCAGTAATATTTCATAGCACTGAAATAGGATTCGTCTCTGTTCGCAACAGATTTTTAATTTAACTATGACTTCATAAACCAAACGGTCTTGTTATTTATCAATTAGTGTTCGCGAACAAAACCCTTACTAATTCAAATCCGACAAAATTCAGTTCGCCGACAAATTTGATATTCGCTAACAAAAACTAGCGTTTTCTGAACGACTAGAAAATGTTGGTGACGAAAATATGTAGAAAAGCATAATAGGATGGTCAGCGTGGGTCATTTTATGTTTAGTTGCGCATTATAGTTGGAAGAGCCCGTGCGGCAAGGTTCAAACCACAGTGCTTTGGATCCGCAAGCAGACGATCTACCGACTGAACTATTCCTACCCATTCGACATCGCTCCATCTTTCGCAAAGGCCTATCGCTGGCCTTTATTTCTAAATATATAATTTGCACAGATTCCATATTTTATAGGCGCCCAAGTATGTCGGCAAGAGGATGGTGCCAGACGGTTCGTTAGTTACCAGGTAGGATACGCCAGGAGGGTAAACAAAAATTTTTTTTTCTTAAAATTGTTACAATTTTCTTCGTAACTGGCAAAATTTAAAGCAGGCATCGACGCAAGAGAGGGGTGGGATGGAGTGCGGAGCTTTATGCGTGTCTGGCCTTTTGTGGTGACGCTAACACACTACCCAATGTATGGGCTTGGCCGCCTATGCCATATATTGTATATTAGTTTATCGGTAGTCAGCCAGCAATTATGCCATTGCCAGCAATTATGCCATTAGCCGTCAGGCAAACACATGTGGGGTGAGAGGCGCCGTAGATATGTTGCTAGGTGCGGCAATACAGCTCTAGAATTTGGCCTTTCAGTACTAGATTTGCGTGAATAAACAATTTTTGTTTGGGCCGAGCGACAGCTGCATGTTGAAGAAATGTGGAAAACAGCCATCTGAGACGTTGGGCTGGAGTGGGAACCAAACCGACTACCTTCTACGTTCGGATCTGCAAGCAGTCACTCTACCGAATGAAACACTTCTGCCCGACTTCATAGTAGACAGTGTTGGGGCTGGTGCCTTTTTCACCACCAAATTTTTCTTTTTCTTTTCACTAAAGGCCGCCCCCACGCCGCCCTGGTATTCCCTGTCGCCCTCGGCATGGCATATGAGCGTATGGGTGCGTAAACTAATATATGTCCTACTATATGTATGTTATAAACTAGCTATGTATTTTCTATAAACATATAAAATATATTAAAACTTATAAATTTATTAAAATTCACCCATACCCATAAATTTCCCAAAACCCACATTTATACTGAAAAACTCCTAAAACCTATTTCTTTCTTTTAAATATCATTTTTCCCAACCCATATCCCATATTCACCCACCCTCTCCTTCTAAAACCAAAATTCTACCCAAAATCCATTTTTCTCCTTTTTCCTCCTTTTTATACCAAAATTCAAACCCCTCCTTCTCACCCAAACCCCCACCAATCTCCCTAAAATTTTCATATCTTTTTCACATAACTACCGCCATCCACATATTAAGCCCGCTCCTTCCCCTTCTTCTTATTTCCTATAAATCAACCATTTCCAAAAATATCCTTTTCTTCCCTTTTTCTCCATTTTTCAAACATCCCCCATTCCCTCAAAACTCAACCCCTATCCCTCAAGTTTTAATATCCTTTTTCCCTTACCACCCCTATTCATATATCTACTCCACCCCTTTCCCACCTCTCTATTTTGCATAAAATTCTATTTTCCAAAATTCCCATTTTTCTCCAACTTTTTACATTTTTCAAACATCTCCTATTTTCTAAATACTTAACCCCCACTCCTCAAATTTCCAATTTCAACTTCCCTACCAACCCCCTTCATCATATTAAAATTTCACCATCCGTCTCTCTATACTTTTCTCAAACCACACCCCAACTTTCCACCCCTTTCTCATTTCAAATTTATCATTTAAAATCCTTTTTAAATTTCATATAATATATAATATATTTATTATATTCGCGGCAAGCGCGTATATTTTAATACAGTACAGGGCACTGTCGGTTGCGCCTATGTAGCGATATTATTATTCCTAATTATTTACTTGTTCTTGTACTAAATTATAAATAATGATGTATTGAAGGATGTAGTGTTATTAGTTGAGTTTTTGTTTTTGGTATTAATTACTTAGCTAAGTTAGGGGACGTTCTCGAAGATTATTGCTACGTGTCGTTTTTGCGGAGATGGTGTTGATTATTTTTGCGAGCGGAGGCGCGATGCGATGTTGAGTTCTTGGTTAAATAGCTTTTCTGGTCTCTTGAATGAATTAGTTAGCTACTTTTAATTAGTCCTTATGACGTTTCACAGCGTATGGCGAGTAGCGTTTCAAAATTTCGGTGTTTACAAGGTGTCGGTCAAGTCACAAGCCATTTTTCTTCAGATCTACTGATGTGTAATGCGTTTATGTTAACGAAGTGTTATTTACGGATCTGTTTATCTGTTTTTATGGTTTTGCGATTCGTCTCGGATTAAGCCGAAGGGTCGATGTGAATAATATATTTCAAACTAATATTGCCGAATTCGATGCATAGTCTCATGTACGTCGTTTTAAAAAGAACAACTTGGCTGGTCGCTTGCGGAGTCTAAACCGAATTATTCAAAGTGCGACGGCGGTACAGTGAGACACTGATATATTAGCGTAGCTAAAGCTACATTACCGTCTAAGTTTTCGGAACAGTTCGTGTTGCTATCATCGCTAAGTGAGTTGCACTGCGTAGGTCGTTTCGTCGTGTCTACAATGCTTCAGTATGAACCATGAGGGTCTGTGTATGTGCCGAGTATTAGGTAGCATCGGCGGATTGCAATTGGGCATTTACGTTAGCACTGTAGTATCCATCCCGAATAAACTTGGACTATTTTAAATTTGATTAATTATTTGTTGCTGCCTTCACGTATATTACTCGTGGGATAGAGACGTATGGTAAATATACGTTCACGGAGTGCCGTAGAATCTAGGCCGGAGTGAAACTCTCTTAGAGTATCATAACCGATTAGTTTCTGGTATACGTCACGTTAAAAGTGTTGAGTGTTGGCGTATAAGCGTCGCCGCGCATATCGTTTCGATATCTTGAGAGATCGGCACTTCGATAAGTCGGTTAATAAACGTTTATCAGCATTCGGCTGTTGTATGTGTCAAATCCGACGAGCGTAATAAAGTATACTCGTTATTAGAGCAGCTACTCTGGTAGGATCCGTCGCCTGCAAAAGGTAACGCTAAGAAACACAGCTCATCACCACTTTCCTGGTACGCCCAGACCACGAATTCGCGCACCCCATCTGTCAGTGTGGTAGTAATTGGTGGCCTACATTTTTCTCTTTCGTGTATTATAGTAAGCGTTGGGGGTCGGAGCGCCGCGTAAGCACAGAACTACACAGCCACAAAAGAAATCCAGCTCCGACAGACAGGATATTCCTCAAAACCTGTCTAAACCCTACCACTGGATGGCATTCGAAAATACGACCTCTTACCTATGTGTGTAGATAAGGCGTTCGATAAGTTAACTGTCCCTGGGTGAAATCGCAGTCATATAAAGCTGATATATACCAAACAGGTGATGGAGACCATGTATAGCTATAAAAATTGAACTAAAGTTAGCTTTTTAACGTTTTTAACTGGATTGGGAAACTATTCTTAAGGTCCAAATAAATGAATGTAAATCTCTAAGACTCCATTGTATAGTTATTACACACAACGTCAATTTTTAGATAAAACAACCTTTAGGTTATCAAAATTTACACGTCCGTTTCAAGAAACAAAAAATGAAGGACATGAACGAAGAAACAGAACACAAACGAAAATGCGCAGTAGAAACAACTAGCTAAGTTAGCTACCCAATAAAACCAAATGCAGCAGCTTTGTTATCAATTGAAATACATAATACCATTGATACGAAGCTGTCAAACACTATGTCGCACCCCAAATAACAAAAGAAAACTTTAAATACAGATAACAAGCTTACTTTAATATTGAATGCGAAAGCAAATGCTGTCCACACTGAATAAATCATATGTTCTATAGAGTCTAGGTGAACCCTTAATTTGTCACACATAGTCCAGCCGAACCCGTGGTTAGTCACAACTGGCTTAGCTAGGTTGTCGATTTGTACCAATATAGTCAGGCTGGACCATAGTTCAGTTGAACTAGTGCAGTTGAACGCATGACATAATTAGGACCACGCGCACGCATCTTATCGTAAATGATGCATTAGGAGCTGTTGCTTGGTTCCTTAAGGAAGCTTACAAAGCGAGCGAATAACAACGCACGAGCAAACTCACTGCCGCATGATAATCTCAGTATGCCCATTGCGTCGCAATGTATACTGTAGCACACGTCTTACTGTATGCGGGAAAGGGTTAATTGAGCGACTGTTTTAATTTTGTTGCACCATTTCCAGCATGAATTAGTGCGTATTTTGTACAACATATGACGAAATCTTTGCGGCTACCGCGGACTGAACCTAGATCGGTTTGATGAGAGTTTTGGACGCTAGCCACTACGCTATTTAGGAACTGTTGCTCTGTTTATTAAGGAACCTCACAAAGCGAGCGAACAACAACGCACGAGCAAACGCACGGCCGCATGGTAATTTCAGTATGCCCATCGCGTCGCAACGTATATTGTCGCGCACGTCTGACTGTATGCGGGAAAGGGTTAATTGAGCGATTGTTTTAATTTTGTTGAACCATTTCCTGCATGAATTAGTGTGTATTTTATACAACGTATGAGCAAACCTTTGCGACGACCGCGGCTTGAGTCTAGATCGGTTTGGTAAGAGTTCTGTCCGTTAGACACTACGCCATTTAAGAGCTGTTGTGTCTTTCCTTAAGGAACCTCACAAAGCTAGCGAACAACAACGCACGAGCAAACTCACTGCCGCATGATAATCTCAGTATGCCCATCGCGTCGCAACGTACACTGTCGCACACGTTTGGCTGTATGCGGGAAAGGGGTAAATTGAGCGATAGTTTTAATTTTGTATAACGATTTAACGCATAAATTAGTGTGTATTTTGTGCAACGTATGAGCAAACCTTTGTGACGACCTCGGCTTGAGTCTAGATCGGTTTGGTGAGAGTTCTGTCCGTTAGATACTACGCCATTTAGGAGCTGTTGTGTCGTTCCTTATGGAACCTCACAAAGCTAGCGAACAACAACGCACGAGCAAACTCACTGCCGCATGATAATCTCAGTATGCCCATTGCGTCGCAACGTATACTGTCGCACACGTCTGACTGTATGCGGAAAAGGGTTAATTGAGCGACTGTTTTAATTTTGTTTAACCATTTCCCGCATAAATTAGTGTGTATTTTGTGCAACATATGAGGAAACCTATGCGGCTACCGCGCATTGAACCTAGATCGGTTTGGTGATAGTTTAGTACGCTAGTCACTATGCTATTTAGGAACTGTTGCCCTGTTTATTAAGGAACCTCACAAAGCGAGCGAACAACAACGCACGAGCAAACGCACTGCCGCATGATAATCTCAGTATGCACATCGCGTCGCAACGTTTACTGTCGCACACGTCTGACTGCATGCAGGAAGGGGTAAATTGAGCGATAGTTTTAATTTTGTATAACGATTTAACGCATAAATTAGTGTGTATTTTGTGCAACATATGAGGAAACCTTTGCGGCTACCGCGCATTGAACCTAGATCGGTTTGGTGATAGTTTAGTACGCTAGTCACTACGCTATTTAGGAGCTGTTGCCCTATTTATTAAGGAACCTCACAAAGCGAGCGAACAACAACGCACGAGCAAACGCACGGCCGGATGGTAATTTCAGTATGCCCATCACGTCGCAACGTACTCTGTCGCACACGATTGGCTGTATGCGGGAAAGGGTTAATGGCGTGATTGTTTTAATTTTTTAAGCATTCACCGCATGAATTAGTATATATTTTGTACAACGTATGAGCCAGCAAACCATTGGGGCTACGCGGCTTTGGTCAAGTCTATTTTGTGAGTGTTCTGTCCGTTAGTCACTACGCTATTAGGGAACTGTTGCTTCGTTTTTTAAGGAACCTCACAAAGCGAGCGAACAACAACGCGCGAACAAACACCCAGCCGCATGATAAGCTCAGTATGCCCATTGCGTCGCAACATATACTGTCACACACGTCTGACTGCATGCGGAAAGGGGTAAATTGAGCGATAGTTTTAATTTTGTTCAACCATTTCCCGCATGAATTAGTGTTTAATTTTGTATAACGATTTAACGCATAAATTAGTGTGTATTTTGTGCAACATATGAGGAAACCTTTGCGGCTACCGCGCATTGAACCTAGATCGGTTTGGTGAGAGCTTTTTACGCTAGTCACTACACTATTTAGGAGCCGTTGCGTCGTTCCTTAAGGAACCTCCCAAAGCGAGTGAACAACAACGTGTAACAGGGCCGCTTCGGCCCTGTCACGACTATTTAAAGACGCTCGCACTCAAAATTATACCGGGACGTGTTGGCGTTTGGCCGTTGGTAAACAAAAGGGTCGTATTATAGTAATGAACAATTTTTTTATAAAATGCTGTCTGTAATAATGAACAATTTTTGTATAAAATGCTGTCTGTAATAATGAACAATTTTTGTATAAAATGCTGTTTGTAATAAGGAACAATTTTTGTATAAAATGCTGTTTGTAATCATGAACAATTTTTGTATAAAATGCTGTTTGTAATAATGACAAATTTTTGTATAAAATGCTGTTTGTAATAACGAACATTTTTGTATAAAATGCTGTTTGTATAAATGAACAAATTTTGTATAAAATGCCATTTATGAGAACGAACGATTTCTGTGTAAAATGTTGTCTATATTAAGGAACAGTTCTGTATAAAATGTCGTTTATCTTGATGAATTGTTTCGTATAGGATGTTATACAAATGTCGCGTAATATTAGTAATTGTTCAGTGTAACGTGTTGTATCCTTCTGTCGTAATGTATGATTTTGCTAGGGACGAGTGTTGTAACCTGGCTAAGTCACGAAGAAATGAGCTGTCCCAATCGACCTGTAAGGCTGAGAATGAAACCCCACCCCGACGGTAACTGGAAATTGGTCGAAAATCCAACTAGCTGATACTATGTGTTATAGGGTGACGGGTACGACCGTCCGGGAATAGGAGGCCCCTGGCTGCACGTTCAAGAAAACACGCTAGTTAAGAACGAAATAAAAAATATTAAATCTACTTGTTTCAGCGATACACCAAGTAATGGTCACGGAAAACAACTAGTCAAAAATAAGCGGAAAGCACACTTTTGGTAGCCTTCGCACCTCTAAGGGACGACGTATGCCGGGTTAATTCGAAGGCCCGCCATCGTCTACGGTACCGGAAAGTAACCGGAGCAGGCTAGTAGAACACATTGGGAATCGCGGACGGACATCCAAAACCGCTCCGGACAACGCCCGAACTTCGCCTGTAATACGTAGAGACAATCGCTACTTACGCTAGGTAGGATTGTCATCGTGGAACCCGGATTGTCACTTTCCATGCAGTTAGGACATATCATATATAAAATATGTACATGTATCTATTTATGTGTGTGCCCTGTGGACGATTTGTTAGACGAAACCGCCTTGTTTATGTAGCTTATCGCAGTGTACAACTAGTACGAAACCCTACGTTTCGACTTTCCCGTCGCCACACCCCACGTCGGAACCGACGCATGCGACCCCTCGTTTTGTTCATCGTGACCAGTGGAATCCAACAATATGCGCTAAACCTCCGTCCGAGTCCCCGTTGACCCGCTGTAGTCACTCAAAGATGCCCAGAAAGCCGTTGTCAACTGCTGATGGGCGCCGATAATTCGAGATTTTTCACTCCACTCCAAAATGACCAAATCGCCCCTCATTAAATTTGTCTCGATGAGACATCTCCAAAAATACAGTTTTACCCCTACCGCCCCGGTGGCGGTATCACCCCCTCGTTTAAATCGCCATTGGACGGTGAGTCCAACGATACCCGGCGGGCGTCGCTCCGCCCGTCCGTTAACACAGGAGAGCCCGCTAAACGCCCCCATACTAATACACATCCGAGCCCATAAATGGGTTCCAACCCGCTTTTACGTCTAACCCCCTCGTGTTTGGTATCAATCGACCCCGTTTTCCGTCCTGAGACCAAATTTGGCCCCAGCCCCTCGAAAATCCCCCCGGATTCCCCTTGTCCCGCTTCCCTTCCCACACCTGCCTCGTGTCCTCGCTGTCCTTTCGCTTTTGTCCTCGTTCTCTTTCTAACCGACGTTTCTGGTCGGTTTTCCTCTTTGTTGCTGTGTTGTTGTTGTTTTTGGTGTGTTCTGAGTATGTATTTATCCTGAGCGACCTTTCTGTCGCTCAGGACGCCATCATGTCTAGTGAGTGTATTATGTGTACTTGTATGTGTGTATTTATATAGGTTTATATATGTATATATATATTCATATATGTATATATGTATGCCGATAAGGACACAACATAAGGATGTACATACAAGGACGGGACACACAAAAATTGATAAAATTTCAGAGTTTTACGGACGGACAAAGTATGGACGGACAGGACGAACGGGGGGCGACTTTAGGAGCGA